>ML733397.1:357926-616974 GCA_009176405.1 Aspergillus novoparasiticus
AAAAAAAAAAAAAAAAAAAAAAAAAAAAAAAAAAAAAAAAAAAAAAAAAAAAAAAAAAAAAAAAAAAAAAAAAAAAAAAAAAAAATAAAATAAAAGACAATTAAACTAAGGTATCTTTGTGTGAAAAATTCCTCCCTGCGCCATTAACAAGCCCCAATCCAATCAGATCTAATATCAAAGGCACCAAGTGAAATCTAGAGGCACCTGTTCCTGGCTATCTCAGGAATTCAGCCAGGTACGGGGGACGATTCCGGCTCCGGTCTTACGTAGAGCTCCCCATAATCGGCATGGCGTATCACCTCATTACTGGAGGCCTTCCTTCCTTATTCCATTTGACCCGAGTCTGAACCCACTCCACTGCTTCCTGGACTCCTGAGCCGAGGAGCGCACTGACCGGTAAGACACGACTGTCGCGCATGGCGCCTCCGGATTCTCCTTCGAAAACCTTGCGCACAAACCCCTCCTTGATGCGAACCACTTCTACCGAATCTTCTCGATCTTGTTTGTTTGCCAGGACCAGGATCGGTACACCCGCCACATCCGCGTTCTTTAAAACTGATTCTAACACTTCGCGACACTCGTCGAGCCGACCAAAGTCACTCCCAGGCGCATCAATGCCGACAGTCTGTTCGGTGAAGGCATCGGAACTGCCCCCCGAAGGGCCCGATGCAGAACTGGAGCGCCGATTCGAAGGGAGCCGGGCGATATCTGGGTCTTGACCGACGTCGGTGCTGTCGACGACGAAGATGATCGCATGACAGCTTGAGTAATAGCTTTGCCATAGGTTTCTCATGGTTAACTGACCCCCAACATCCCAGATCTTCAGGTACATTTCCGGGAGGTTGATGGTTGCGACATTTTGGCCGACTGTAGGCACGGTCTTGCCGGGGTTCGGTGCAGGGGCGCCTTCAGGACGGGGTTGGTAGAGGGCCTTGATCTGCGAGAGGAGTGTAGTTTTGCCAGCGTTATCTAACCCGAGCAGGAGGACAGAGTACTCTGCGTAGTGAATAGTCAGTAAGCAACTCTGCGCATGGCCTCGGAGCGCGTTCTCTTACCCTCTTTGCTGGTGGCGTACATATACAACGACCTGGCCAGATGGTACATCGTTGCGGTCGGCGGAGGCCGGAGCCAACTCCTGGTATCAAAACGGGCGTAACGAGAGTCGGAATAACAGAATCATGGCAGCGCAACTTGCCTCTGATTCCCTAGCCCTTCTCTTTTCACTTTCTCTTTCGATTAAAGCGTCGTTCTGCCTCTGGTGACGATCATTCACCCGCCTTCTCTTCCGTCCAACGCGTCAGCCTTGCCCCTTTTGGGAAGGTAGGGCACAGGGCTGCCAAGGCCCCTCACCCTATGCCCTAAATATCCTAGTACGGCTACCCCGCAGCCGGAGGGTCGCCGACTTCATGATTATGATAGAATTAGGTATTGTTTTCCTGGTGGATTCCCTCCATGATTTCACCGAACAATTATGCTACCATGGGTGATGTATCTTTACTTGCCCCTGGTTGCGAAAAAGGTCAACTACTGACCCTGGTTGAACGAGATTAATCTCAACTCTATCAAGATTCGGGAATGATTGATGTGCTTGTATCCGTACTTTGATACGAGATGATGGTCCGCCGTCTGCCACCGGTCTAGGCGATTCGAACCAAGCTTAATTTCCATAGTTCACCCCACGCCGCCGTTCGGACCATAATCGGGACAGGATTGCTAAGCTAGACCAGAGTTTTGTCAGCGAACGGCTTTTACTTTTGTGATCCGCTCAATGTGCGCCTCTCACGCCATCTTCCTGCAGCAATTTCTGCCATCTCAGATGTAACCTCTTTCGATGGCCTAACGGCTTCATGTCCTTCACAGGAAGGTAGTGGTGCCGTCATCATCATCTAGACCCACCGATTGAAAGCACTGTCCCTCTGGGCCTCTGCCACTCTATCGCATGTCCCGTCGAGAATGCTCCGCGCTGACTGGGCGGCCGGAGGCTCACAGATTGCCTTCAATGGACACTGACACCATTATAATCGGTATGTCGCCATACTCCGTGAAGGCTATTTCTGCCAATGGGCGCTGTGATTGACCTGTAACTGCCACAGGAAATGGGCCTTCGGCCATGATCCTGTCCTTTATCCTGCATGGTCACGTCCCGTATTATTCCCCCAATCCTCCACATCCTGATCCGCTTCTTCATGCCAAACTCAAAGATCACCCGGCGTTGCTGGATGCCGATGTCGATGCTTTGACGGGGCATTTCGCCGCTTCCCGGCTGAGCTACTCCACTCAAGCTCTGCCGGTCAATGTATTATTTGACACCCTCTTCCGCCCGAGTATCGACGTGGAAGAACTGGGAAGCGTTTCAAATATCGAATGGCGACATGTGCCTGAGAAAGCGGTTCCTCACTTGGTTCTCGGGAATGCGCCACGGCCCGGTGGTCAATGGACCGAAAATCTCGTCCCTGCTAGTTGGGAAATTCAGACTCTGAGCTATGCATCGATGTTATCTCTTCCGGGCTACTCCTTCGCGGAACATTACCGGATGGTCACAGGCAAAGATCTCCCTGCTTTCACCCGACCCAGTAGACAGGAGACAGCCGAATATTTCCGGATGTATCCGGAAGCAGTTGGGATTGCGGATGTTTTCAAGAGCAATGAAACCGTGGCCGGTATTTCCAGAACGGAGAATGGCTTTTTCATTCAATCACACAATATCCATTGCAAGAACTTGGTTTTAGCGAGCGGCATATTTTCCGAGGTGATACAGCCTCGTCCGCTGCTCCAGCCACTCCTCTCGCTTCAACCCGTCACGGATATCCCTCTTCTCATTATTGGGTCTGGGTTCTCAGCTGCAGATGTAATTATCTCAGCGCCAACAGATCAGAAGATCATCCATGTATTCAAATGGGATCCCGAATCCCGGCCCTCTCCCCTGCGGGGCTGCCACCAACAAGCCTACCCCGAGTACGCGGGGGTCTACCGTTTGATGAAACGAGCTGCTGTTGCGGCAGCGCCAACCAATCATAAGCGTCCTGCCAGAATGAAGCGGACGACATCCAGCCCGTTTCTCGAAAGCCGTGCTTGGGATGAGGTTTATGAAGGATATCCAAATACTGAAATAATCGGCGTGCATATGGAGAAGGAATTCGCTACGGTTACCTTCCGCCGCACTGATGGCACCATTTTCTCGCGACCTGTACGCAGTATGGTGTATGCGACTGGTCGCCGGGGCTCCCTCGGTTACCTGGACCGTGGACTCCTTTCTGAGATCGTGGGGTATGATGATAAGGGCGAAATAAGTCCGACGGTCTCTGGGCAAACCCTGCGACAAAAGGCATTTGAAAACATGGAAATCGCGAATAATGTCTTTATCGTTGGCAGTTTGACGGGCGACACTCTCATCCGGTTTGCACATGGCAGCTGTGCTCAAACAGCAGGCAAACTGATTCGTACATATAATGGGGAAAACAATGTAAGGTCCAATGCGGTGGCCTCTCCGCGACCGCAGGGATCATCACCAGGGGTGATGCAGGGCTTCGATGGCCACGATGTTTATGGAAACGGAAACCACAGGGTCCAACTCGATAAAATGGATAGCTGCCGGACGGAGTGTCCTTTGCCCGAGAAGTCAGGTTTGCTTGGAAGCATATGGAAAGCACTAACGGCAATATGGTAACGATACAATGTGCTATAACCCCTTTTCTATACACGCATGTTACATATAGATTCTAGAAGTAATGTGCAGACTCTTTATTTGTGTAAAATCGATTACGTTTGGCACTCTGACACGCCGCAAGGGCTATATATGTTCACAAAAGTTATGCAATGTATACGCGCCACAGGGTATAAATATCGTCATCATTATTGTACACTAACAACAGAATATCTTCAAATTTCTAGCCCATGATCTGCAGCTGATCGTCTGGAGGCCACCGAGTTTGCGCAAAGCTCAAGCATCGTTTAATACTTTGCAGATACTTGCGAGTGATCTCATCACTTAGAATATGAGCCTGTTGGTCGCTCTGATGCAGCTTCTCTCGAGCTGAGCGCTCGTGGATACCAACCATGGTCACACCAATGGGCCATGCTCTGTATGCCGTTAGCTATCTCAAGGTATAAAAATTAGTTCAAGGGGCCAACACGTACGCCTTTCCAATACTCAATCGTAGATAGGCATCATTTGCATCTACATATCTCCGCAGCTGGGCGTTGTGAACGATCTCGACAACATGCTCCAGTACCCTATCATCAACCTCCACCTTCTCAAACTTTCGGAACAGCGGCTTCATGTTCTCCCTCGACTGGACCATTGCATTGTAGGCTTGTCGTCCCTGAAGACTTTGCTTGACAGATATATCTCGCTTCGCCAATGCAAGCTCCCATTCCCCTAAAACCATGTTGAAATACGACGCCAGCTGGCGGAACAAATACTTGCGACCTTCGGTATCCTTAGGGAGTGTCGTGGAGATCTTCATATCCTTCTCGGGGACCAGTTCCAGAGTCGTGGGAATAGGACCGTCAGACAATTGCGGTTGAGGGGTGAGCGAACGCTGCACGAGTCGACGATACCGTCGTAGACGGCCGCGGTGTGTCTCTCCGAACAACCGAGCCGGCTCATCCATCTCACGCAGCTTCGTAACCAGTTCCTCGTCCGGGATGTCTTCTTCCTCATCCTTGTCCCTGTCCTCATCCTTTTCACTAGCAGGGGGCAACTCGGGCAATCCCAACCGCCTCCGTCGCTCTCGCTCCTGGGCTGCCTCTTCTTCTTCCCTCTTTTTTCGTGACTCTTCCGCTAGCCGTCGCTTTTTCTCTTCTCGCTCCTGGCGCCGTTCGGCCTCCTCCTCGTCCAGTTTGCGCTTCTGGGCCATGCGCTCTTCTCGTTCGCGCTGCGCCCGCTCCTGCTCCTCATTATAGGCGGCAATTCTAGCGGCTTCTAATTCACTGCGACGAACGTATTTCTTCTCTGGAGGGTTCGATGGATCTTTTTTGTCTGATGACGATGATCCGCCGCTTTTAGCTTTGGAGATCTCCTTGGACATTAACGCCGCGAAATCCATTTTGGTGGCTGCCGATATGGACAAAATCCAACCAAAAATTATTTAAATCAAATTAGGAAAGGGAGCCAGATCGTAGCAAGGTTCCGTGACTGACTACAGCGCCAGTCGGTTGAGGAGGAAGCGGCAAAAGTTGGTTCTCGGGCGGAGGTTTGAGAGGGCGGACTCGACTAGAAGCTCCTCGGCGGTCGAGCTTAAACTCGTGACAAAACCAGAGCTCTCCGTTTAATTTCAACCGCAACACCTTCCGCTGAACATTCAATCCCTCAGTTCATATTCACTCATTGCTGTCCCCCATTGACGCCCGTGACGAAATAGACGCATACGCAAGGATACTATCTCCACTTTTTCTTTCAGCTCCATTGAACGATCAATTGTTCCGTTTCATCGAACCACCAACAAACGGCATCATGGCCGCCGCTCGAGATGCGCCGAAACCCCAAATCGACCGCCAGTCCACAACGCCCTTCCATCTGAAGCTTTTCTACCGCCTGAACAACTTCCACCACCTGTCCGACTTTGCTCCCCAGTCGTCGCCTGCATCATACGGGGGTCCTGTCAGCGGCCCCAATGCCATCCGGGCGCGCTCCCCTCCCCCGCCGCCGCTCCCTGCCCACCTTCAAATCTACACCTGGCAGTCCTGCTCGCTGCGCGAGTTGTCACAGCTCCTCACATCCGCCTTGCCGTCACTACTACCGGACCCGCCCGTAGGGACGAGACTATGCTTTCGCCTCATTTACCCCGACACAAAGACCGCAGCACAAATGGGACCCGAGGTGCGAGGCCGATACCTTAGCAAGGACATAGGCAGTGTGGTGATCGGACCAAGGGACAGCCCGTACCGCGATGAGAACGACGAAGAAAACAGTACTCCTACGGGACCCCGGACCGGACCTCTACGGCTACAGGGCCACGACGCCGATAAAACGCTACAAGACGTACGATTCGTGATCGGAGACTATGTTGATTGCGCGATTCTGCCGCCACTGGAGGACGGGTCGGTAGCACCTCCGATCACGACCGGGAGGGGATCTACTGGTTCGGCTGTTGGTGGTGGTATGAGAGCATTCCGCGATAATGGGTTCGCAGGCCGGCCAGGTCGTGGAGGCAGAGGCGGCGGCGAACGCATTCCTGCAGGCGATTGGAGACGGGGAGAGAGGCTACCGGAAGGAGGGGGGCGCGGGAGGAGAGGATGGGGTCCTTATTAATTGAATCTCTTTCTATTCGTGTCTAATGGTCTCGGATTATATTCGTTTCTGGAGTTGTGATCCTGAGGGATACCCGGTACTGAAAATATAGCTGTTGTCTGATCTATGGATTAGTGGTTTTCTATTCTGAAAGTGTAGTGTAATGCTTAAAGTTGGTGACATATCTCACCGCGAATATATATTGATATATGCCCGCACATATCCTACAAAACACATTCCGTCTACACTGGAAGCACCACAAACGTATAATCCAAACTCTTCACCTACAATTCGAACCAAGTACCAAGAAGAAAAAGAAACAACAAGCGGTATATTCCGTAATAAATACACATCTAGCGATGAGTGCCGTCATCCTCGACAAACCCTTCGTTTTCATCCACCCTCAAACCAATCGACCGCAAAACAACGATAAATCAAAATTCCTCAAGCGTGTCTTCTCTCCTCTTCCCACGGAAGTCGTACTTGCCCTGTAACAAGGAAAACCGTCAGTCCGAAACCCTTCCATTCCCCAAGTTCGCCGAAGGAACCAGAATCAAACCCACCTCAGTCTTGTAGGCAATGTAGCCCAGCGTTCCGGGGATCACAGCCATGTAGAGGAACGACAGCCAGGCATGGCGCGGGGTCCAGCGGAAGTACTTGTAGCGGTTTGCGTTGATCTCTGTTCGACACTATTAGTCTTGATCGCGGTCTTCCTCGACAATATTATGTTTCCAATCGGAGTATTAGACGGCAAAGCGCATCAAGAGAGTGTAGAGTCCATCGCATTCCGTCGTTATATCATATCAAGACTGGTTGGATTGGGTGTCGGGGGAGAAAACGAGGGGAGGAAATGTACCGTAGTATTTCTGGAGGGCCGGGTCAAGGACCAGGGCTGGAATTGAAACATATCAGTACCTTCTGCAGCAATTGCAATCGGGGAAGAAAACTCACACTTGCTAGGACCGGCCATGGTAGCGGTTGTGTAGGATGGACAGCGTTATCACTATCTTCGTCTTGAATTGGCTGAGCTTCGATTGGGTGAGGTGAGGTTCCCCGTGATGTCACGTGAATATATTGACACTGCTTAGTAAGATTACTTTGTACATGGATGTGATTGGCTGGGCATGGCTGAATGTCATGCAGTCATGCATTACCTCTTCTTTATCCTAATTAGGGTATATCGTGTCTATCCTACTAGTACCAGGAACTAATGTACTA
Source organism: Aspergillus novoparasiticus (assembly GCA_009176405.1). Taxonomy (NCBI): domain Eukaryota; kingdom Fungi; phylum Ascomycota; class Eurotiomycetes; order Eurotiales; family Aspergillaceae; genus Aspergillus; species Aspergillus novoparasiticus. The sequence goes on from ML733397.1 coordinate 365,377, forward strand.
GACCATGCAGTAATCGGGTGATTGTCGGGAAAAAGTCCAGATAATGAAGATGTTCAATCACCAAACTCGAAAATGGTCCTCTAGGAATTGGATTGCAGACCCACTTCCGCCGATGACGCAGTTTCACAGGTGGACATGCCGAGGCAGATATGCTCTTTTTGCTCGGTCGCTGCAGTACAAGGAGATTATTCTAGTCGATCAGTCTAGATTTGCTTGGTATAAGAGTCCTGGCCTCCTGATATTGGTCTGCGACTCGTATCTACCACGTCAGAAACTGTGCTCAGTGTACTCGCATAGGATACCGTATTCGGTTCTGATTTTATATCAACTCGGTCGCTTCTCACTGGATCGACTCAACTCAAAGCAATATACCTTAGCCCTCATACCAAAGCGTAGATATACATCAATATGACGGACGCAAACAAAGGCGCCAACATCACCCTCTACTGGTCCGTCTCCTTCCCCTCCTATGTACTACCGACACATCAGAGCACACTAACAAGAGAAAACCATACAGGCTGGAGCAATCCCGCTCCCAGCGCATCGTTTGGCTCTTCGAAGAACTAGGCCTCACCTACAACCTGAAGACCTTCAAGCGCACCTCGGAGATGCTGGCTCCCCCGGAGCTGAAAAAGATCCATCCACTGGGCAAGTCGCCCGTCATCACCATTGAAACCGAGCAGTCAGAAAAACCGCTCGTGCTTGCCGAATCGGGTAATATCACCGAGTACCTATGTGACCATTTCGGCGGCGAGAAGCTCATCCCCAAGCGCTATCCCGAGGGCAAGGAGGGCGCTGTCGGTGGCGAGACGGAGGAATGGATGCGCTATCGGTATTTCATGCACTATGCCGAGGGTACTCTGATGCCGTTTTTGGTGTTTCAGTTGGTTATGGACCGTGAGTTTACCTTTTGTTTGCCTTTTGGCTTGATGTTTGTGGTTAGTGGCTGATGGTGTGGTATAGGTATGAAGGATGCTCCTGTTCCGTTCTTCATTAAGCCCATCCCGAGGTTTGTTGCGTCAAAGGTTGAGGAGGCCTTCCTTTCTAGGAACATCTTTGGGAACTTTGATTTCCTTGAGGAGCGCTTGAAGACCGCCCCTGGTGGTGGACCGTATCTCTGCGGCCAGCAGTTGACGGCTGCTGATATTATGATGAGCTTCCCGCTTATTGCGGCGTCATTGAGATTGCCCCTGAAGGAGAAGTATCCGCATCTGGCCAAGTATGTAGAGAGGATTCAGGCCGAGGAGGGCTACCAGAGGGCTGTGAAGAAGGTGGAGGAGATCGATGGGAAGTTCCAGGCTTCCTTGTGAGCTCCTTTTATACTTCCTATGGGATTCTGTTGTATGATTGATATGACGATGATGCTTTGGTATGTTCATACTTATGTTTATGATCGTGCTGTAGCGCTTAATTGATAATGTGCTTAATTCTGTGTATTCGAATTTCAATATCAACACAAGTAGGGTATCAATCTAATTAGGTCCTCTGAGTGCTCAGATCAAATACCAACGCTAGTGGTATCACTCGATTGTGACACAACAGGCCGCCGCCCAACAGTATCTAGTTGAATGCCTAATTTCTCCATCTCCCGTACATCCAGGAAGCACCGGCCATCAAGCACCCATTTGGGTTCTTTCAGGTTGTAAGCAATGCGCGCCCACTCCAGCGGTTCGGCAGTTGCAGGTCGGCAGGATGTCGAGCGGCAAGATGCACAATCAGCAGCACAATCCTCTTGTGGGGCAAGACGGTAGGATATTCCATTGAATGTCCAAGTCTCCTCTTCTGGCTTGACAGGAGTCATAATCACCTCGGCTAGACTATCGTACACCTCCTGGTCCGCTCTAGCAACAGATGGCTTATGGGTCAACACCGAGCGACCTCGAGGATTAGTAGGAACATTCCGAAACTGATCACAGTCCGTCAAGACCAGAATTGCATGCGCCTGAGAACAGGCCAGGTAAGGATCTGCAAGAACCTTCACTACACTGTCCTTCTCTGTGTGAGTACCCAAGACCAACTCCAGCTCACGAAGGATATCCTCTTCCTGACAGTAAGGATCATAGATAGCGATCTCCATCGGCCGCTCCTCCATCAAAAGCCGGACCACATCAGCAGCCAAAGACTCACGCGTATCTCCCGTGTCTTTTTTAAATGCAAAGCCAAGACAGGCAATCTTACGACCATGCAAATTGCCCTCGAACCGATCGATCACCTTTCTGGCGAACCGGCTCCGCTGCATTTCATTCATGACATTGACCTGATTCCAATACTGCGCGACATCTTCCAGCCCCAGGGACTCAGCCAGATAGGTCAAGCTGGCGATATCCTTGCGGAAGCACGATCCGCCGAATCCCAGCCCGGCCTTGAGAAATTGGGGTCCAATGCGTGTATCCATGCCCACTGCTTTGGCTACTTGGTCGACCTCGGCGCCGGTCTTCTCGCAGATGGCACTGATGGAGTTGATGCTGCTGATGCGCTGGGCGAGCATGGCGTTGGCTACTAGTTTGGATAGCTCCGAGGACCAGGAGTTGATTTCGAGGATGCGTGATGCTGGTACCCAGGTGGAGTAGAGGCTTGTGAGCATAGCTGCTGCATGACGACCTGTTGGTGTTCCTGAGGATCCGATGAGGACACGGTCTGGTTTGACGAGGTTCTCGATGGCTGAGCCTTCGGATAGGAATTCTGGGTTGGAGAGAACCTCGAAGGGGACTTCTGGTCGAAGGGTGGAGAACTATGGTGACATTACTATCTTTGCATCATGGTCCAAGGCAGAGTCTTCAAAGGCCCCAGAATTCTGTTGAGGGATACTGATCGCAAAGGATATGAAGAGCAAGGAGTAATGCATACCATTTGTCGAATCCGCTGAGCAGTGCCACACGGAACCGTACTCTTCTCCACGATAACTGCACCAGGCTTTGCGTGGAGCGCAATATCTCGGATAGCCTCATCGACGGCTGTCATATCGGTAGCTCTTCCAGCACCTAACCCAAAGGTCTTAGTGGGCGTGTTTACCGCAAGGAAGACCATGTCAGCACGAGATATGCTAGTAGATGAGTCGCACGTGAAGAATAGGTTGGGCTTCCGCTTTACGTCCCCTAAGATGGCTGCAATAGAAGCACTCGATGTCACAAACTCTGCGCCGTCCCTCGCGACGCGGACAACGTTGTCCAAGCCTGGCTCATGAACTGGGAGATGTGGCGACTTCCATCTCTGAATGCGACGAGGGTCCCGGTCTACGACTTCAACTGCGATGGATGGGTTATGGAGCGCGAGGACTGCAGCGGTCGGCCCTCCTATAGATGGTTAGGATCATGCATAAAGGCACCCTGAGGAGCGAACCGCGCAGCAGTGTGAACGTACCTACATACCCCGCGCCCACGACGCAGACATTCTTAACCAGTCCCGCTGATGGTCTCCAAAGTGTAGCGACGCTGGGAATGTCGTGAACTCTTTGTTCGGAGCTGAGATTATAAGTGGTCGATGAAGATGGAAAGCTTGACGAGGAGAGCTCATCTCCTCTGGAGGCACCGAACAAAGGACTCGAAGCTGGAGTCGTAGGAGGCGTTGAGTCCTCATACAAACTCCCCTCCGAGGTGCCTAGTGGCGAAGACGGAATGTCCATCGGGCGTGTCTCCTTTTCCGCGAGCATTTGCGAGATCATGTCTAGTCTGCGGGCATGAGCCTTCTTGAACGAGATTATCAACAGGGATTAAAGCGTTTATACAGTCTTCTATCGCACCTGACCCTTCCTGGTCACCCGGTGGCCAAGGTAAACTAACATGGTTAATCGCTACATGTTTCCGGCAGGCTACTGGTCCTGCTAATGCCTCCTACGAGCGTTTCCGGAACGTGATGAAGCAAGATAAGGGCTAACGGGCCTGCTGAGCGCAAAACATATTCGTAGGGAGTTCCAAAGAGCTTGAAGAGTTGATGCACGGGGAAGAAAAGACGGAATGTCACTGGTGAAGGTTAATTTATACCGGCCACCCCACGTGCCCGCACGAAGCCCTCCTACACGAAGCTTGTCTTCAATTCTAAAGAATGGGCCCTCCATCCCGCAGGAGATCGTCAAATCAACTGGCCATCATGTGCGATCCATGCTTCCGTGTCATCTGCCATGGATGCGATCTAATGCAAGATAAATGGTTCTATTAAACCATGGTATTGCCACCTCTAATTCGCTGCAACACTGCAGTGCACAATGGCGTCGTTTACTTCCAAACCCGATGATTTCCCTAAAGTTCTCAAAGGAAGGCGTGTTTTGCTGACGACAGAGTCACTGGGACCCGTTAATGGGGTTAGTCGGACGACGTTGAGCTTGGTGGAGTATCTCCGACGCAACGGTGTCGATCTGGCTGTGGTCGCACCGCAGTATCAAGGCTTCCGCTACCAGGCACAGGACGCAGCAGATTACCGGATACCAGGATATCCTCTGCCATACAATCCAGACCTGACAATAGTGTACCCCTTTCGCTTGGACACTGTCTATAAGCAAACCTTCCAGCCAGATATCCTTTACGTCGCCAGCCCAGCGTCTCTAGGCTTCCAGGTCTTGCTGCAGACCCGTCAACTTCGAAAACCTCCTACAGTGTTACTTAACTACCAAACAGACCTCTCAGCATACAGCGAAATAATCTTCCCGGCACCTCTGGACAGATTCGCAGTTTGGCTCTTGGCCACAGTGCAAGGGTTCCTGTTCAGCCATCCAGCTGTACACACCATCTTCTATCCTTGTTCGGCTGTACTGAACTACTTGAAAGATGCCGGCGCTCCTGTCGAGCGCACTGTCCGACTGGGACGTGGCGTTGATACCTCGTTGTTCAACCCCACACATCGTGACAATGTCTATCGAAAGGAGATTGCCCCGAACGGAGAGATCATCCTCGTCTGCGTGTGTCGCCTTGCTCCAGAGAAAGGATTCGAGTTCCTAGCAGAGGCGACAGTCAAGCTAGCTGAGCAAAAGATCCCATTCAAGCTGCTGATCGTCGGCGGCAATCGCAACCCGGTCGTTGAAGCCCGAATCCACCGTCTCTTCGACGCGGTTAGAGAGCATGTCATCTTCACTGGGTTCTTGACCGGACAATCTCTGGCTCGTGCATACGCCTCAGGCGATATCTTCCTCCACTGCTCAATCACCGAAACCTTTGGGCTAGTTGTGCTGGAGGCAATGGCCAGCGGGCTACCCGTTATCGCCAGAGACCAAGGCGGCCCGTCGGATATTGTCCAACATCAAAAGACGGGATACCTGGTTCCTCCAAACGACATAGGCAATTTTGTTGGCTTAGTACGAGACGTTTCCATCGATAGCCTGTTACGGTCTGCCCTTTCTACGTCTGCTCGGAGGTATGCAGAAGAGACAACGTGGGAGAAGATCAACAACCGTGTGGCCTGGCAGATGGCCCACGCATTTGAGCAGCGTTCTGCCGAAGAAGTTTTGGGTGGTTCTGATGAACCTGTCGTGGCTAATTTCATGTTGCCGATCCTGGAGAAACTGCGCCTTACTCTCGCTGTTGGGCTTGTGTACTTCATGTGGTTGATTGCTGTGGTTCCTTTGATTATTCATGGACAGCAGATTGTTCCTAGAGCGTTGGAATTGGTACATAGCATGCCGGTAATTGGGAGGTGTATTCGGTATCGCTCTAGGTGATGTACGTATAGAGGTTAGAGGCGGATCTATATTGGGTACACACGTTCATCCTTTTATGTTAATGTTTCGGCTTTGACGTGAAGTAGTGTATCTACTCTCAGCCAACTGGAAAGAATATGGGGTACTCTGTGATCAACCGAGAGAATGGACCCCCCCGGGTCAATCGAACGACTACACCACAGCTTGACAGAGTATATTCTTTGTATCTAGGATATGCCAATATACTATGAGGCTGGGGTCGGAGATGGTATTGCCAAGTCATATATCAGGGGTCCAAGTTCCATAGTGAAACTCACTCCTTCCACCTATTTTTGGATCCACACTAGCCAGAGACACGTTCCGGGGTATTGCCGAACCAGCGAACCCACACCCAGATCATCTAATACCAAACGAATAAGCACTAGAGAGAGTGAACTATTGCATGTTCCAGGTTGGAGCGCTCAATCCAAGGTTAACGAACCCCTGGACCTGGCGTTTAATTTCCGATCGGCATGATTTCATAACCCTAATTTTGAGATCCGAATATCTACCAGGCTAGTTTTTGAGTTTATACAGGAGATCAGCGCGGCCGTTTCAATGTTCCCTCTTAAATGAGACCAGACAAATCAAATCGTATCGTTCGAATATTGTGACTTGGTATCAAAGTTTAGGTTAGGCTTTTAGGGACTACTGGAAATGGTAGGCACGATCCATTTTGTGGACTACCTACACGGAGTGGACGGGATCATGGACGTGGTTTTATGTATCAGGGTGTATACCTGCGGCTTGAGAAAATTGATTAGAAGCCCTGCGACTTTTAAGGTCATTCTGTTTCTGATATCGCATGATTGGCATCCAAAGTAAGTATCATTCGAAGCTTTACCACTATGCACGTTACCTAACACTAAAGATGCGTCGAGCTGCGCTTGTTTCGTTCGTGCTGCAGTCACTAGTCCTCCACGCGACCGCTGTTCCGAGTACCCAGTCAGATACTTATGTGTCTCGAGTGGATGGGCGCGGCTTGGGAGACATATCATTCGACTACATTGTTGTCGGCGGCGGCACTGGTGGAAACGTCATTGCCACTCGGCTGGCGCAGAAGTCATTGAAGGTTGCCCTGGTCGAGGCAGGTGGACTGTATCAATGGGAATCAGTCGCTGCGGTTCCTGCGGCGGACGTTCTCCCTGTCGGATCGGATCCCAATACCAAAGCTCTCCATGACTGGGGCTTTGTGGCGGAGAAGGTGGCCGGGGCTAATGGACGATCGATCCATTATGCGCGTGGGAAATGTTTGGGTGGCTCGTACGTATTTGTCTCTTATAAAGGGCTTGTCGCAAGTAACTGAATTGAGACTACAGATCCGCCATGAATTTTATGATTTACCAACGGTCAGCCAATCCTGAGATGAGAATGTCCGACTTGAGCTAATGCAATATCAGGCCGACGCGCGAATCGATGGAACAATGGGCCATAGCCGTCAATGATAGCAGCTACACCTTCGACCAGGTTCTACCATACTACAAGAAAAGTGTACACTTCACACCACCAAACACGAAGACCCGCTTCGCGAATGCGACGACCGGTTTCGATGCAGCGGCGTATGACGCCCAGGGTGGTCCTCTAGAAGTATCGTACGCCAACTATGCGATGCCTTTTTCAACCTGGATGAGCCGCGGAATGGAGGCGATTGGGATCAACGAGACCCAGGAATTCAATCTTGGGTCTTTAATGGGCGCGCAGTATTGCGCTTCGACCATTAATCCGAAAGATGAGCTCCGGAGCAGCTCCCAGGCTTCGTTCCTGGCATCCATCAAAGCGCCCTCCCTAACTACGTACTCGAATACCCTGGCTAAGAAGGTGCTCTTTGACAAGAACAAAAAGGCAACTGGAGTTCGGGTTAAGGGCCCGCTGGGCAACACCTTTACTCTGAGCGCAAAGAAAGAAGTGATCATTTCTGCAGGCGCTTTCCAGTCCCCGCAGCTGTTGATGGTCTCTGGAATCGGACCGAGAGATATTCTAGAGCAACACAATACTGAGGTACTTGCTAATCGACCAGGTGTTGGACAGAATATGTGGGATCATCCGTTCTTTGCACCTTCATACCGGGTTACTGTGGATACTTTCACTAAGATCGCTACGAATTTGCTAAACCTCGTCAAAGACTTTTTGAATTCCTCCATCATGAAAACAGGGCCCCTGACGAACCCGGTTGCGGATTATTTAGCATGGGAGAAGATCCCTGATGTTCTGCGGTCCCAGTTCACTAGCCAGACATTGAAGGACTTGGCCGCTTTTACGAGTGATTGGCCAGAAGCCGAGGTATATTGATCTATTGCTGCGTCTGGACTTTGGGTATTTGTTAACATTATTGATACAGTATATCTCCGGCGCAGGCTATATGGGCACGGTCTCCAACCTCCTAACAGACCAACCCAAAGACGGGTACCAATACGCTTCCATGCTGGGTGTGCTCATCACCCCTACATCGCGAGGCAATATCACACTAAAATCAGCCGATACATCCGACCTACCCATCATCAATCCCAACTGGCTCGATACGAAGTCCGATCAGGAAGCAGCAGTGGCAATGTTCAAGCGTATCCGCCAGGCATTCCAGAGCGAAGCCATGGCACCCGCTGTCATAGGAGAGGAGTATCATCCCGGGAAACGGGTGCAAACTAACGAACAAATACTGGAATATATTAAGGACAATGTGATGACGCTCTGGCATGCCGCCTGTACCTGCAAGATGGGCACTTCCGATGATGAGATGGCGGTGGTCGATAGTCAGGCCAGGGTGTATGGCGTTGAGGGGGTTCGGGTTGTGGATGCCAGTGCTTTTCCATTCCTCCCTCCTGGACATCCTCAGTCGACTGTTTGTAAGTTTTGGTATTATTGGTATGGACTGGATAATGGCTCATGGGTTATAGATATGTTGGCGGAGAAGATCTCCGATCTTATTATTAACGGATCGAGTTGATTCTATGAGATGGCTTGTCGATATTCTAATTGTAATTAATTCTCTTCTTTTTATATGGTTATACAGCACTTCATGTCATTATATCCTATGCTTACCAGCGAAGGTATTAGAAACTGTGTTTCCATTTCTAGACATCCATTCTCCGAGAACAGTCATGGCAAAGATATCTTGGGGATTGGAGTTTGCGAAGTCATTAGTAGTGCTATAAAAATGGCGCAATATCTGACGCAGTTCTAGTCAGCGATGCGTCATAATATCGATCGCTTTAAAGAATAATCATACTATTTGCCTTTAATTCAACGCTGCTTCCGGAACGTACGATTTCGCCTCTATCGACGTTGCATTCTGTCTAACGTTGCACTGCCGAGATAGGTGCGCATAATACAGCAAAGCCACTTGGATATCCACATTCGCTAGAAAGATTCAAGGACAAGTAGATAGCTCTCCGCAGTCCATGCTGTGCATGCTATACTCTTGTCCATGAAGTGGATCTAGCCGAAGATATATTTAGGGGAAAGAGTGTGCCTAATTCCCATTCTTGGTATTCCAAGCGACGTTATCTCTAGGTACCAGACTACCAGTGCCGAGGAAGGAAACCAAGGCTCTAACATGTTAACGCGTCTACTAGGGCATGAACATGGTTCCTGGGTGGCAGTGCTCATTAGCAGCGAGCTAACTCCGTAAGCGAAAATTGACGGGTCGAGCCGAGGAATATCTGAATCAATTTGTCGTGTCGATCAAACACACTCGTCTGATCGTTAGGCGTGAATATTCTGCCGCGAACGCCGAAGTTCAAACTTCAATATTTGCTGCCTAATGGAGAGTATCGAATGAAAGGAACGAGAGGATGGACAAGCTTTGTTAGACTCGGACACTGCGGAACCCATTCACGGCGTCCGCGTGGCCCGTCGTCCGGTACCTTTTCTCTTTTGGTGGATCCAGACGTTGGAATACCTCGGTGAGGATGAACCATTGGGTCTTTCCGAGGGGTTTTATAGGGTAATCGGTGGAAGATGCCCTAAGTAGAAAAAACAAGGAAAAAAAAAAGAAAGAAAAAAACGGGAAAGATGGAGCCAGTGTCAGGTCAAAGACTTTCAATGGCTATAAATACTTCTAGACCAAGAAAAGATCAATACCTCTCCAATCAGATTGACGACAGACGCTCCACTCGGACTCGGAAGTTGCAGACACCAACCAATGGAGATGGAAACCGGCCCTCCTCATGCATCGAAAGAGGTGGAATATTGGGAAGCATGCATAAGTCGGTGATACCAATCGAATCTACTTAAAGTCGTGGATCGGCTGACGAACATCCAGCTTGAAGCTTTACTTTGACCTCTACTCGGATCCGCATCCCATCGCGAAATCACCACCGGTCAATAAATTGTATATACTGACAACGAAATTATGTGCTGACAGCACTAATTCGCCCTTTTACCTCCATAAAGGACACCTTCACTCCGTGACACGCCCTCTACTTTCCACATCCGGCACATCCGACCATCATGGCGATTCCAACTGCCGGTGTCATCGTCATCGTCATCGTCGCCTGTCTGGCCGTCACGTCGCTGGGCGCTGCCATGTGGAAACAAGTCTATCCCACCGACCATTCGGCGCATCGATACAATTATTCTCGTGACCAGGAGCTATATATGCGGTCGGTGCGGTTGAAAAATGTGGGGGGTCTTCGACAAGAGTCGCGCACGAAGGAACCCACGCCGAGGGATCTCGAATCTGCTGTTTGTACGTGTCTTACTTTTATTCTATTTCAGATTTGTCCCGTTGCGAGCGTGTCGGCTAATGGTCCTTGGTTGTGATCTAGATACCGAAGATGGGTCGTCGCGGTTTTGAGTCGCTTTGACAGTCGCCCTGTGTCTACTGTCATGGTGGAATGTATTATGTGAATATGATTATCGCTTCTGTTGCGGCGTTGAATGGCGTTGATTTACTTGGATATATCCTGGCTTGAAGATCTGCAACGCTCCTTTCTTCCTTCCGTCTTTGTTTTTTTTTCTCGTTGTACATTTATGGAGCTCTTCATCGGGAGGGCACTATTGCTCTGATATAGAGCACCTTGCCATGATGCTACATGTATTTGGCTGTCCCATCGCTACCGACATGATAAAACTAGGTGGAAATCACAAGTATTACCAGAAGATTTGTCTTGGTAAATGCATAGACCTTGGCGAAACAGCTTTTGCATTGCCCTCATAGATATATCCGGAAACGATAAGCTTCATGTGCCAGATTTTGTCAGTCAATTGTGTCTAGCCAAGTTTCAACGCGATCCTTATGTTTGAATACAGTCTCTTGCGAGTGTCGGTGATCAGCGTCACCGAGCTCAACGCTGTCATCGTCTTGTTCCCATATCTCCTGGAACAAACCATCGTGATATATCTTCTCGGGAGGCAGACCTTCTCCACCGAAAACGAACCATCGAAAAGCCTCAAGAGAAGCTTCTTCAGAAGCCTCTCGATTGGTGCCAAGCTCCCTCTTCTCCAATGAGTGACTAGCTACCTTGCTGTCTGGATTATTAAAAGGCTCTGAGGTCAAGAGTGATGGATATCTTTTCAAAAACCCATAATCTTGTACCGTCTCACCACCCTCTAATTCCCAGCTCCAATGCTGGTAACGGTATTCATGCCGAGGGCATTTTAAAAGTGTCGTAACACGAAGCGCACAATTTGTTGTTAAATTCGCCCCGCAAGGCTCCCAAGGCGTCATGGGCCCATACTCATAGCTCAAATCATCCTCCTCGGTCGGAGAGAGGTGTAGTAACCGCCAGACATCAGGTCTCGAGATATATGCAGGATCGCCCCAGGTATAGGGACCTGAACCTGCATCATCCATAAAGCTTTGGGGAGCTCCGGTCCAAGGAAAGGCAATTGAGTCAAGAGCTGGCCTGCCTCTCCTTACCTTTTCAAGAAGTTTAGGACCTATACCGCTCACGGCTGCTCCAATCCAAAGCGCAGCCACACTTGGCCGGCGAATGGCCCCGATCAAAGCAAGAACTTCTTCGCGTTTGCCTTCTGGGGCGTCACATAAGACCTCTTCCAGAAACGGTTGTAGCCAATGACTGACCATGTTGCAGGGAACGTCGGGCTACCAGAATGATCCACAGAGCGTCGATATCACCACTTCTGGACTGCAACTTAGCGTCATATAGTAAGGCAGGTCTTGTTTCAGTTGTGTCCATATCGGTGACACGTCTGGGATAGTGGATGGGATTTTACCGCCGTGTTCTCTCGGTGGTGGCAGTTTGACATGCGTGCCATAATATCGATGCATTGGGAAGGGTATGGCTATCGTGAGAGCGATAGAAACTTGACTTTCGAGGTCATGTAGATGCGCAAATTCAAGAAGAGCATAGAAGGCCTCATCTGAGGATAACGGTATTTGCGCTGTTTGCGCAGGAAATAGCGAGTCCCGCCTTTGCTTGATCAGAAAATGAGTCTCACAAGTGCGAGACACTGACCAAGGGGCGACAAATTCATTACCAGGATCATCCTTCACGATGGCTTTCCACCCTTCGCGTTTGGCCAGTATCGCAGACCACCAACGAGCAATTCGTTCATCCACTCCCCCAAAGTTGATATAATAAGCCTCCGCTGATGAACTGGAAGGACTCTCGCCTAAACAATCGGCAAGAGAATCTGTGTAACGCAAAACGGCACTGCCTCCTTGCATTTCAATAAGCTGGGCAGAAAGTATATAGCACCAACCAATTGCAAGGAGCCCTAGATAATTAGGACCTGTGTCCTTCTCAGTCGTCATACCGATCCAATGGCTGAAGACCTTCCCACAAAAACTGTAGGGAATAGTACTAGCTGTACCGATTTGCACCAAGGCAGGTTTCGTCCTTTCTTTTTTTACCGACTCGCAGTCCGAGTTTCCCACCAGCCTCCAAGGAGAGGACGCTTCTGAACAAAGCGCTAAAATTGGGGTAGTACCTAAAGGGCGTGCAAATTGTGCTTTCAACATGCATGGAAATCTTGGGATTTTGTGAAGGGCGTATTGGGGGTTGGTAAATTCTGGCGCCAAGCCATTGTCCAAATAGGCATAGTGATTGATGCGATGTGATACCAGTATGATCGACTCTTTTCCAGCGCAGTATCTTCTTGCTCTTTGGAAGGCTGGATGATGTCGCTGTTTCTAACGATCTATCATTGCTGATTTAGCCTGCACTGTCAGGGAAGGGCCGGGATGACTAACCGGGGAAATCTTTGGGCCTATTAATGGGGAATCCATTATTGGGAACGATACCAGGGACACTTCTAGTAGGGCAGATAGTCTCGGCTCTGAAGATATTCAACGTTGAATACTGAATAGGAAACAGGTTGCAAGAGAGAGACACGGGAGTGAGGTTTATGTGGCTAGGGTACGGTGGACTAAATCGACAAACCCGTTTAGAATGCAAAATTTCCTGAAAGCTTTAATCGGCCACGCAGATATTCTTATTTTTTGTCAATTTTTATATTACGGGTTAAGCATAAGTAAATAATTCGGTAGCTTTGGCATTGGAGCGACCGTTCTGGTCTGATTGATGCATAGTAACGTGCCCTAAACTTCAAGGTAGTAATGTAGAAATATGTGCCCCATACGATATGTTAGCCAGGACTTAAAGTTTGTTTTCCCTTAATGCCTTTAATTCATATTACGACCCCGTCTCATTCCTTGGTATTGATTAGCCGCTGCAAGTAGGAGTATTTGTTTCAATTTTAAACGTCAAGCTTCTGGAGGCAGATCTTCTGTCGTTATGAGGCCGCCATGAGACTGACAGCGAGAATTGTGGTTTCAGAAGCTAGTTTGCTTGTTGCTAGAGAACTCTGATGCTTGCAGCATGTGGGTACATAGCAATAGTACTAATGTGTCTACTTGACACCTTGTGGAGCTGCGACATAGCGGGGACAATGACAGCGTCAGGTACAGAGCTGCCTCTTAAAGCATTAGAGTGAAAATATAAAATTTAGAACCCGAATGTGGGGAACAAGCCTTCTCTCAACAACACCAATAGAAGCACTACTAATATCTTCTATCTATATACACGTTCCAATGTATCATATGATGTCGAATTACGAAGCTTACATGAAATTAGCTAGTTCTGTGGTCCTCATTATCTATCAATAAGAGTAGAATGCTTCCCCCTCAGTCTTGGCAAAAATGCAGACGCTAATCGATAAAGACGGCAAGATAGAGCAACTCCTTACTTACACTAGACAAGCATCATCTTTTAACCGAACGCTAATCCCTGCTGGTCAATTTCGACTGGTTCTCGCCACAAACGCCAGCGATGGCGTGCTTCCACGAACGAAAAATCAAGTAGTCTCCTAGGACTCTAAACCACAACCAGCTGCAAAGATAGGCAGAAAACGAGGAACGTGCTCAGCATATGTAAACAGTACTTGGCAACATTGTTTATGTATCATGTCTTATCCGATTGAAAAGGCAGCCCCCACCACCGAGTCTCCGCAAGAGACATCGGATGTGGAAAGATGCAAGTCAAACGAAAAGAACCCAGAACAGCCTCAACAGCCTACCGCAGAGCGACAAAAATGGTATCAATGGTTTGCGCCGACAGATACTCCAGCCGAGCGTCGTCTGATACTCAAGCTGGACGGCCTGATCATTGTCTTCCTCTTTCTGGCCCACTGGGCGAAGGTGCTGGATTCGTCGGCGACAAGTACTGCCTATGTGAGCGGTATGAAAGAGGATCTCAAGCTGTATGGGAATCAACTTAATTATCTCAACACGGTGTATATGTAGGTTCCCTCATAGATGATATGTTGTGGATGGCATTTCTGACTTGTTATGTAGGGTTGGATTCATCACGATGCAGATTCCTCTGACATTGGCGGTTAGTTTTATATTGGCGATGAGTGGGTATGTACAAATGCTAAGATGATAGCTTAGATGACCCGCTGTCCGGTGAACTATTTCCTCCCGGCTGCAGATTTATTGTGGGGTGTTTTTACTCTGGCACAATACAAGGCCAGCACCGTAACCCAACTTTATGCACTGCGGTTCTTCGTCGGAGCTCTTGGTGGTTTCTTTTTCCCTGCTGTTCAATGGTATCTGGGCAGTTGGTATAAGAGGTCGGAGCTTGCGCGTCGTGGAGCAATCTTTTTCATCGCTAGCCAGGTGGGCAGTATGAGCTCTGGCTATATTCAAGCCGGTGCCTATGCACGACTGGATGGCCGGTATGGGATTGAAGGATGGAGATGGCTATACATCATCTGTAAGCCTTATTCCCCAACTGCATCACAGATGTACTAACAGAAATTCATAGGCTTTGCCTGTACTATTCCCATCGCCTTTCTTGGTCTATGCCTACTTCCCAGTACGCCAGATCGATGCAACTCACGTTATCTCACCCAGGATGAGATTCGCTTAGCACAAGAGCGCATGGCCGCTGAACACCGCGAGCCCCGTCAACCATTTACCATTCCCAGAATCATCACCATTCTCAAAGGGTGGCGCATTTGGGTCCTCGTCGGCTTCGCCTTTTTCTTCTCCCAAGCTGACGGGGTCTCCTCGAATAGCGGCCTGTCCCTCTGGCTTAAAGAAGAGAATTACTCCGTCGAATCCATTAACACCATCACCACTGTGTCGCCAGCCGTCACTATCGTCGCCTCGATTGTGTGCGGCGTGATATCCGATATTTACGACGCCAAGGTCTCGTTGATCGCCATCACTGCGCTTCTTAATATCTTTGCCTGCCTGGTGCTTGCGATATGGAACGTTCCGGTAGGACTGAAATTCTTCGCATTCTTTCTGTCAGGCACGGCGGACGGTATTGCGGCCATCATCTATGCGTGGGCGAACGAGATCTGTGCGCGCAGTGCAGAGGAGCGGGCCTTGGTTATCAGTGCCATGAATACCATTGGAAATACGTTTGGCGCTTGGATTCCGCTTTTGTAAGTGATTCTAGCATGTGCGTAGGTGATTGTTCATGCTGACTTGGTTGACAGTGTATGGAAGACGGTTGATGCGCCTCGATATTTAATTGGGTATAACTGGAATCTGGCGCTGGATGTCTGCATGTTGATCATGCTGTTTGTGCTACGGTATTTCTGGGTGAGGGAGCAAAGGAGGGATAGGGCATGAAATCGATATGAACATGTTCTTACCACTGTACGATGATATAAGAACAACTCTGTCTATAAAATGGATACTTTTAGCCCGTGATACCTCTTAAGTTCCATCTCGGTATGGCAATCAGTATATTATAATCCACGCGATATAATAGCATCATGGTGTCCGAAATGCTTCATAAACCGTCCGCGGATCACCCGATGCTCACGCTCTCCGATAGCAATCGGCCATAGAACCCTGGCAGCACCATCTTCAAATCCAATCGGGCAGCCGTCTGCCCGCTGACACTCCGGTGCAGCACTCATGTAGCCTGGATCTACTGTATTCATAGCGACATGCCGCTTCCACGCCGCTTCACTCTCCGTCTCCGTGATCATATTTAGCGCCGCCTTGGACATATTCGTGTGAACATGGTGGCCAGCTTTGCTCGCAGACTTGTTCCTGCTCTCCAGGATTCCCTCCCGGGAGGACACATTCACGATGTACCCCAAGGGCCGAGACGACTTCTCCGTGGCGCCCATTCGGGGCAAAAGCTCCCGACATAAAATCAGCGGCACGAAGGCATTCACAGCCTGCGCACTAATCACATCCTCATACGGGATCTGGTCCAGACGCTGAGTCCACGATGATCTTGAGTCATCCTCCGCCATTCCATCCGGACCCAGACCCTTCTGCACCATTCCATGATCGTCCACAGACTCTGACTCCGCGCTCCCTGCGATCTGCAACCGGACCCGATCCTCAATACCACCCCAAGCACTACCCACTCCACCCCGAAGCTTGGGCACATACCGATCCCCATAATCCGGAATCAGCCCATGCTCCCTAACCTCCCCCTCCAACTGCTCCTCCCGCACAATAGCCTTCGTCTCAGAGCGCACAGGATCCGTCAGCGTTTGCGCCGCATTATTAATCAGAATATCCAGCGCCTTCCCAGCAGTTTCCCTGCCATCCCCTTCCCAATCATCCAGTAGCCGCTTCACAACCTCCACAAGCCGAAACGCATCTCTGGCCGTACGAAAGTCCGCCCCCACAACCCTCAACCGAGAGGAAAAGTCCCCGAAATCCACCTCCCGGGCATACCGCACCACCGCGTCCCGCGGATAGCGCGATGACACGATCACACTGGCTCCACAGCGGAGCAGTCGCAGCGCAGTTTCATAACCGAGGTTAATTCTCCCGCCCGTGACCAGGGCCGTCTTCCCTGCTAAATCGAGATTCGGGGGCTGCGAGATTGCCGACGAAGCCAGGTTGAACGACCCACACGGTCGACACAACGATGGGTATATATCGTGCGCTTCGTCAGCCCTGATCTCGAAATGACACATGTAGCAATTCCGCTTCGGCCTGCGGGACTTGTAATTGGCTTTTGAGTTTATTCGGCTATCCTTATGGGCCGTGTGAAGATGGTTCACGGCGCGGAGACCATCTTCAAATGCCAGTTGCGTTTTCACGGAGGCGATCACATCCGGGAATGGGCTTTTGCTGGTGAGCATTGAGATGGAGGGGTACTTTTGGAGATATTCGAGCACGCGGAGTGCGGATTTGAAGTCTTTTGTTGTGGGGATTATCCCTGTTCCTTTTTCGGTGCTTTCGGCTGTCCAGGTTCTGATGGAGGACATTTGGTTTACGGAGGCTTTGATTCCGCTGATGATGCCCTGGCATTGGAGCATGCGGATTGGGGCTGGGATGGTGGTGTCTGGGATTAGGTGTTTGGAGATTGCGTCGAGGAGCTCACAGGGTTGAGTTGGGAGATGCATGGCTAGGGGACTGGGGAGGTGATTCTCCAGGCAGAGGAGTTGGTCGCGGCGTAGACATGCTGCGATTGTGGATGCGGGTTGGGTTTGGATGAATTGCGTGTAGTCTTCTTCTGTCTGGGACATCTTGTTAGGAGGATACAGAGAAATGAATGTTATGAAGTGGTTGGGACGTAGTGCAGACTATATAATAGTACTTATACTAGGGCAATGAGGCTGGACAAGTGAAAAGCCAAGTGGGGGAATGTGGATCGTCATTCATGAGTCACTCTCTTTTTGGCCCCATTATTAGGGCTATTTAAACGAACTAGTATCTACGACCGTATATATACGAAGTATACCCACCATCTCAACTATCCCATATCCAATCCCCCAAAATCAAGAGTCAAACCTACTCCAACCACTAAAATGTCCTTAAACAAAGTTATCACCTCCCTCTCCACTCTCCCGAGAGAACTAGCCCACCAAATCCTCAACGACATCCGCATCTGGGACATCCTGCGTCTCATCATCCACAACAATGACCACATCAACACCGACATCCTCACCCACCCAACACTCGGCCGCCTTGTCCACCACGATCTAAAAGTCCTAGACGAAATCCGCCCAGTAGCAGACCTCTACCGCACAGTCTGCGCAGATCACAGCCTTACCGCAGCACCACTGACATCTCCGCTAGCCCTAAACACCCAGACCTATAAATCAGACTACCAGGAAATCATAAATTACATGCACTGCCGCCTCACGGATGAATTGTATCTAGAGCCTTGGAAACGGGAAGTCCTGGCTCGCTACGCCTCCCTCCCTGCTGTCTGGGACTCATCTACTATCGATGGGCTGATAGCCCGCTGGAAAGCTATCCAAAACGCGCAGGAGAAGCTCAATAAGCGAAAAGCGAGTCAACTGAGCAAAGCAGCGGATCTACTCGAGGCTAATCCCAAGATCTTGAAGAAAATGATCGACCCCAGTCAAACACCGCGGAAGAATATTCCACATATTTTGCAGCGGCTTAGGGGCGCTGAGAAACAGGTTCTACGGCAGTCGTTGCTTCGAGGGGGCGCGTTTAGTGGGATGTCGTGGTTTGCGTATGGGCATTTTCCTGTGGTGCCGTTTGATCGGGCTTTGGGGGTTGTTTTGCGGGGCTTAGAGGGCTTGGGGGTGGAAGTGGGGCTGGGGGAGGATGGCGCTAATTCTAGGACGGTGAGGAGGGAGACTAGGGGCTTGGAGGAGGTGGGAGGGTTAGTCGGGGTTGTGGTTGAGGGGTTGAACTTCGTGTATAATAGTGACGGGGATCGGTTGCCCAGGATAGATATGGAGGAAGGTGGGGGGTCTTGGTATTTCATTCCTAGGGGTCCAGTGGATGCGACGCTTTATACCAAGGATGGCATGGAGCGGCAGTACGAGGCTCATGATGAGAGGGAGATTGCCTGGTTAGAGGCTTTTGTGGAGGTGTATCGGTATTTTGAGGCCCAGGGGTGAGATCTGCCTAGAAGATGGTAAATATGGTTTCGCTACGGTAGCTAAAGAAGAGCTTATTATGGCTAATTGGACGTATAACCCGAGTAACAAGGGTGTTTCAAACTGTGAACAATCTACGGGACAGACTGAGGGATGTTAGTATTATTGCCTTTACTTGATGGTGTAGAGTATATCCTGTGTATTCAATGAATAGACTCACATAATTTGCCCTCAGTAACGAGCTGTGCCTCGAGCCGGTGCCAATGACTGTAGTCCCCCAATCATATTCCTGAGTCTAACAAGATGTTACCCATACTGATAGAAGCAATAGTGGGGAATGTTTCCACTAGGCAAAGACCAGGCAGGGTCTTGCATGGACACGTGATCGTGTCGTCCAATGACAACCTCCTGGAAGAGCCTCAAGGAAGCTCCGTGCACATCTCCCCTCTCTCTAGGAGTATTACCAGACTTATTACTGCGATACATGTGTTATGGAAGGTGGAGAGCGTCTGACTCATTGAGGCTCATATAGACGACCAACAAAATTATTGGCCTCTGATTTGTCCATTGCTCAGGCAACTACCTTGTGGTAGCGAGCCTAGGCAGTGACCTTCTGCATGCTACCGTTTTCTACACAGTGACTGAGTCATCGTACAACACTGAGAGGGATGTGTGACAAAGCATCTGGGGTGCTCTTCTCCTTCGTAGCTAGTAGCTCATCACCTACTTAAATGGCAGGTATCCTCACCATGTTTAGCTTCCTAGAGAACACGATTACCCGCCACTTCCCTGAGCCAGATGTACATCCTATACGACACAGAACACGAATCTAGCGATAGCGATAGCGAAATGTCGTCATCTTCTGGAGAGGAAGCTACATGCGAGAGAGGCGCTCCGATAACCCCAGGTCAGTTGATCCGTAACTGGTCAACAGCACTAGCAAGAGCGAGACTAATACTTTATAAGACCCAAACTCTCTGCCCGTGATCTATGCCCCCACCGGTTCCATTTCCGAGGTCCATAACCTCTACGAGTCAAAGCCGGACAAAAGGGGTCGCACAACGTGGACGAAGGAATACCCTGATGACCTCACCGTGCCGGCCGAGAATACTGAATCCGGCCAATACGCACTCCTGGTGCGAAATGTGAAGTGTTACGATGGCCGTAAACCCCTGCAGATCCACTCCATCGTCGTTCAGAGTGAATTACTGAAGGAGTTTCTGGTCAAGGTCTTCAAGGACTACCCCGGCCTGACGATGACGTTGAAGCGGGTTGAGTTCAAACCGCCCTTCATGCCCTTTGTCCACCGATGGGAGCAATTTTCGAAAGCCAGAGATGAAATCAAAGACACCACGACGAAGTCCGTGGTCGACCTGCTCTATAACATTCTAGAGGAAGAGCTTCGTGAGACTATTACCCGCAGGAAGGACCTGATCCTCAATGGCGTTGTCACTCACGATATGCTTTGGGCGATCTTTGAACCGGGAGTCAATGTTTATTGTATTCATAGCGATCATGAACGTGTCCTCCAGTCAGTTTCGGCCTCGACCAACTGTGAAGGAGTATTCGTTGTGTCTGCCAAATACGTCGACTATGATGGAAATGGCTTTGGATATAGGAAGCAAGGCCAATGCATCCCCCCTTTCCAAGGGACAGTGTCAATCACTTCCCTACCCGTTTTCCCTCTACATTTCCACTCGGATGCAGCCACCATACGGGACAATCTGATTGCCCGAGGAAGATTGTGGGAGGAACACAGCGGATATCACTACAAGCAGTACGAAGGACCTGGGTTCACCAAATTCATGGGACAGGGCATGCAGCTCAACGTCAAGAGCCGAATCATTATTGACGGCGAGGCCTTCAATACTTTCAACCCGAACGACTCCACCAGAATTGATGGCTGCACCAAAACACTCAGCGATGAGCAACGGCTTCTGGCGACGCCCATTCTGCGTGGATACTCGCTAAAGGACAAAAAGTGGCTCGAATTCTATCTCGAAGGGGTAAAGGATATTGTATGGGACTCACACGCTTTCGACTCGCTGGTCCTTCCGGCAGAGCAGCAGCGGCTGAAAGGCCTGATTCTGGCCATCGCAAAAGCACAGTCGAAGCAGATGGATACTTTTGACGATGTAGTGCAGGGCAAGGGTCGGGGCGTCATCATACAGCTGAGTGGCCCTCCTGGAGTAGGAAAGACGCTCACGGCTGAAAGTGTGGCGGAGGTCATGCGGGTTCCTCTGTATGTTTTGAGTGCGGGAGACCTAGGCACATCCCCTGGGAATGTCGAAAAGGCACTGAAGGATATCCTTCGCATGGTCCCTAAGTGGGGTGCAGTTCTTCTGCTCGACGAGGCGGATGTGTTCATGGAGACACGCAATTCTAAAGATCTGGAGCGAAACGAGTTGGTTTCAATCTTTTTGCGATTGTTGGAATATTATGAGGTAAGTGGTCTAATGAACACCAGCGTTTGAAGAGCTAAGCTGATTGTTTGGGTAGGGTATTTTGTTCCTCACGACCAATCGTGCCGAAAGCATTGATCCGGCTTTCGAGTCGCGTATTCATGTGTCGGTTCGGTACCCTGACCTCGATGCTAAGTCGCGGCGCCAGATCTGGGCACAATTCCTGGGCAGCAATGGAGGATTCTCGTCGATACAGCTGGACTATCTTGCACAGGTGAAGCTAAATGGTCGACAGATCAAAAATGTACTGAAGACGGCGCATCTTCTGGCGCGTGAGCAGGATCATGAGATTGGATATGATCATGTTCGGACTGTTTTGGACTTGCGGGCACCAAGTAATGCGAATTTGATGGATGAGACTGATTAACTCAGGCCACCCTTGGGTCCAATCTAATGATTCCAATGACACAAGGAATCCTATTTTTTAATGAGTATCTCTAATGCAAGTATGTTGCTAACATTTGCGTGTTCTGACCCTTTCGTATGTGGTCCATGTCCGTATGAGAAGTATTCTTGACTTATGGTTGTATCTCTTCCTCGGTTCGTCAAAGAAGGACTGGTCCGAGTGCTTTGGTCGTGGTTGATGTTTGCTCCACCTCAGACCGGTATAACGCATAATGTTGGTAATGGTATCCTTTTTGCTAGAGCCATGGACTGTGCAATAATAATCATGGGTTAAAGACAGTCCTGAGGCCACTACGTCACTAATATAGCGCTCATCATGATGAATACGTCTCTACCACTATTAGCTCTCCACCCTTGTCCCACCAAAAGGCCTCATTTCTCTCCGTCGGTGCACACCGCGGCTTGACCATACTCACTTTAGACCACTACAAAACATCAAAGAAAGTATAGCTCTTGATTTTGGAGGGCCTTTGGAACTATAAGAGCCAGGACGATGACCAGGCCTGACCCCACAGACCAGGGTCATCCCCTTGATCTGTATCAGAGCGACTATGTCATTATGGGAGTCTACACAGACCTTCAAACAGTAACCACATTCATCAAAGAGTACTTCGAGTCCTTTATGAGTGGAGGCGAACAATACATGGTAATCATACAGGTGTCCGACGATGACCTTCTCGAGTTCAACAAATGGCGAGCATGCACTCGGCCCCGTACATTCCTAGTCCGAGAATTTCCCCATCACAGCACTCTGGTCATTAAATTCAAATCGCCGCTATGCGAGCAACTCAGCGAGGCCATGTACCAAAGATTTTACATTCGTAAATACCAACAGCATCACGGACTCACTCCGGACATACTTTCTCACGTCGGCCCAACGATATACACTCTGCAAAACGGACTGCAGCTCGAAGCAGAACAGGCCTATATCCCCCTTTCAAGCAGAGCACCCGATACCTACCCATCCCTCGTCATGGAATTCGGAGATACGGCTTCCCTTGAAGCGCTCCGAGTCGATGCGCATTTATGGCTGAAGAATACTTCCAGCCTTACAAAATTCATCCTGGTTGTCCCCTTTGATATTGAGAAGATCGTGTTCGAGTGCTGGGACTATAGAGATGGTGATGTAGAGTGTACACACGCGGTCAGTGTGGATTATCAAAGCGGGAGGGTTCGACATGCCCCCTTGATGATTCCATTGGCCTTGATTCTGGATGAAATGCCTGACCTTCCGGGTATCACGGAGGACGCTACGATTGCATTTTCAGATGAGGACCTTTTCAGTTTTATGCGGGAGACTATTTACAGTGAGACATCGTGAACAAGCCATGTTCTCTTTGCTGGCTGCTTTTAGCTTCTTTTCAGTTCTGTGCGCGAGTGTCTTGGGGGTTGATTGAGGGACTAGACTTGACTTGAGATATACTCGTTTCTGTCTTTCTTTCATTTTGGTATTTTTCTGACTAGGTTTACAAGGTTCGAGCGCTCGTGTAGAAATGCAAGCTAGCTATCCAAAGAATATTACTCTATTACCTTGACAGTAGAAATAAGCGTGCTATACCGCTGATTAGAGATATTGTATCTCGTTTAAGTATTCCATTACCTGATATCTATGCTTGAGTTAGGAATGTACTTCAAAGGGGTGCGCTTCTCATCTCGAACAAAGCAAAAGAGAAAGATGAAGGTGCATGTACGATGACCTTCTTTACATCATTGTGCCTTACGCTGTGACAACCGTTGCATGTTGCAGATACTGCCTTTTCCAGGTGGTCTTTTGATTGGTATAGGAGAAATCCTTCCTACCGTCCTGCTAGAGATTGGGATTAAGGTTCCACACCTACTAAACCCAGCCACGTAGCAGCTGAAGATCGCCGGAACCTCTCTCTATAGACGCCCAGCAGCCATGTTACAGTTCTACGGCAAAAGTTTCCGTGTATGGCGCCTTTTCCGCCCGAATTATCAAACTGACGGCGCCGTTACAAATTTAAAGTAATTCTCTAATTTTAGCTTAAGAAATCCCTGTATAAGGTAAACTATATATAAAACCCCTAGTATAGGGACTTAATTCAGATTTCTTTATTCTATTTAGGTCTATTACCCCTAGAGGCGTTCTAGAAGCTATTTATTGAAGAAATAAGAAATAGGTAGAAAAAACGCGAGGTCGCGGATGACGCGTTTTATACACGGAAACTTTAGGTGGGGACTGTAAGTATCCTAAATAAGAAAGGACGTTGACCATGATGATGATTTTTAGAGGTGCATGAAGGATTTATCCCATAATCTTACAGTAGTAAACCCCGAGAGCTATTGGGAATGTAGAGCAATGTCCTCTGTAACAATATCCGAATATCTAGACTTATTTCTGGGAAGGCCCGTACTGTAACACTCGGAGTAAGATGAAATAGCAGTCCGGGGACCTGAGCTCAGTTCTGCAGCTAGGTCGTTATATGATTATCCTTGACCCAATAGCAACGACAGGCTGTCGATGCAATGCAGAAGAACCCCAATAGCCAGAATAGATTCCCACCCTATAACTTACAGAATACATGTATCCTATCATATCCTAGAACAATTGGTGGTGTCGATCTCGGAGTTGTGGCGAGCTGATAAAGTGGGGGCAAGTACCCCCCCAAGGGTCCTACCACCCATGCATGATGGCGTATGCATCTGCTTCCTTGGACTTGATTGGGCCAAAAAGTGTGCTTACAAAATACGACTATTCGAAGCGGAAACAGAGACTATCGGCACCAGCCCATCGAGGTATAAGAACAGTGCATTGTCGCTCCGTAAAGGATTTTGAAAGCAACACTGAAGCAGAACCTCTTTCTCCCACAAAATACTCTCCAATCAAGATGTCTTGGCAAGGTATACACTACATATCCTCCCACATAGCAGCTCTCTACAGCGACTAATAATACTAGGCTATGTCGATGATAATTTACTGGGCAGCGGCAAAATTTCCCGCGCCGCCATATTAGGACAGCAGGGTGGATTTTGGGCATCTAGCCAGGGCTACTACGTAAGCCTCCAACCATATTCAAGTACTCTGCTAGTTTATTAAGCTTATCCGATTCTCGCAGCCATCCCCAGAGGAGCAGCATGCAGTAATTGATGCTTATAACAATCTAGAGCATATAATAAGCTCAGGCTTGAAACTGGCCGGAGAGAAGTTCTTCTGTCTTTCAGCTAATCCGCGCAGTATTTATCTTAAATCGGTGCGTGTTCAAAGTAACTGTAATTCTGAATATAATCTAACTTAGCTGTGGTTTAGCAAACTGGTGGTGGGGCAATTGTTGTGAAAACAAAGCAAGCTATTATAGTAGCTGAATATGCCGCGCCTGTTCACTCTATGGAGGCAATTTCACTGGTAGAAGGCTTAGCGGATTATCTCATTGCTATGAGTTATTGATGGGACCTACTTTGGCTACAAGGGACTCCAAATACTTCCCCATACAGCGGTTTTATTATCCTGGGTCATGCCAAGCTGGCAACACGCTTGATAATCTCTATATGATTTAGATATGCCATTCTTAGTCCCTTCAGCCTCTGATGCTTTTGATGTATGGATTATCCACCATCGTACGTAATTGTTACAACCAGTAGATCTACTCGGTCAGTTCTGGGACATCACGCCGATGGACTTGTAGTAGAAGTCGATTAGCAGCCCGGTAGGAGGATTGTTCAATGCACGTTTTCGGTCAGAAATTGCCCTTTATTGCGCTTTTCGAAAATCCCACTATACAACCCCGCCAAATCCATCCATCGGTGTGCTAACCACAGCACCACCAAATCTGATAGACTTGCGGACACCTCCACCGATACCGACCGTTAAGCCAGATCTGATCGATGCGAATATAGAGGTCACTTCGAGTCGCGGCTGTTGCTGTGTCGCTGTTGCCAATTGCGCGCTCTCCAGCAACAGGCTACGGTAACGCTATGTGTATAAACATGCCCGAGAGTGTTGGTATTGCGGTTGTTCGGTTGCCTGTGAGATCCTAGTGCATTTCATTGAGCAGTGCTACTGCCATGATTCACTCCGTAGGCAGCGCACAGGTCCATCCCATATCGTAGTCATTATAAATGTAGGACTTTGAAGACTCAAGAGGATGCAGTCGAATTCAGAAAACAATCAACTACGGCCCAAGAACACTCAGATGGAAAGGTTTCTTGACGAAGTTCGACAGGCTCTTCTTTGTCGCAACGACATCAGCGTTTAGAGATCGTTGACAGGTCCTCGGTGGCTCGGTCTTGTTTTGTGCAAGCTAAAGGAGAACTTGTTCTTGAGGCTCAGATTAGATAAACAAGCAGTTCTATACTGGGATATGAGGTTTTGTTAATCAAAATAAATATAATTACTAATCTTATAATCCTAGTAGCTAGAAATTAGAAATTGCTGTCCTAGATTTATACTCCTTTAATAGATTTATTAAAGCGCGCTATAATATTTAAAGTAATTAATTACTATTTAAGCTATGTAGCCTTAAATAATAATTCTATTCTAGAACTATCTACTTCAGAGCTGAAAGACTCTATATAATCCTTTTCTTATATCTTCTTTATACAGTATTCTGGCTAGAATATAAGGTCTAAACAGTGTGCCGATATTTTTATATAAATAAATAATACTGTATATTTTTAATCCTGGTTCTTCTATATATATATTTTAATTAAACTGTTAATTTAGCTTTCGTTCCTCTTTCTAAGAACTTAACTTTTGAGTATTATATATTATTTTATCTTCTAATTATAGTCCAACTGGAAGCCCTAATTGGACCGGCCGGCAGGGTGACCCCGTCGAGGAACAGTCCACTGTAGATTTAGACACTAAAGCGGCAAGTTGATCCGCCGGACGATTATCCAGTGTAAGCTGCTTCCCTGATACCGTCAATACGATCAAACCACGCTTGGAATGCGCGTGCAAGGCGCTGCCACTGTTCCCTAGACGGATCACAACCGGTCGGGTTATTCAGGGCCTGTATTGATGCTAGTCTGAGAAGAACTAATTCGCCCGGGAGATCTAAGCGAGATGAAGCGTGGACTGGCTTGCCTTTTCTCCCGGTTTGGCTTTCATCCCCGAATAGCAGAAGAGCGCTCAAATCACGAAACTCGGTCTCACCCAGGTGAGAGGCAAGATATTCATGCTCCCATTCATAATAGAAGTCCGAGGTGGATCCAACGTCGGATATAAGCCATAAATTACTAGCGGGCAAGACCCTTATCAATCAGTTCGAAAGTTATCAACCAGCTGTCGTTATCAATCAATCCAGGATCCAGACTCTTTGTTTTCGAATATGAGCCCACCAAGACAAAGAAGTGAGTCTCCGGATCACGCCTCATCCGTGGTCGGAGCTGCGCAAGACGCTTATCGCCGAGACAGTGTTTACTCTTGGAAACCCTTCGGGCGACATGGGTGGGAGTGAGATTTTGCTGTGCCTCTACCGATCCACTGAAATTTCACCTATAAATTACGCTATAGAGACACCTAATGTCCGGACATTCTTAGCTAGTCGAATGGGATATTTTATTCCAACACTACCTTCCCTCCATATTCAACAACACTGGGAATGAACACGGAGAGAAAATAGGCGGACCAAGAAGGTCGAAATATCGAGGAAGTCGACATGGAGACTGTCGGAGATGGCGCGAATGTGGCCAGACGCGATCTGGAGAAAGTCTCTGGTAGTGCGGAAGCTGTTTGGGACGAGGCATTCCTTGTCACCTTCGACCAGGATGACGCCCAGAACCCCCTGAATTGGACCAAGAAGCGAAAATGGGGGGGGGTCACCGCGGCCATCTCTGGCACGGGCTTTGTCCGTATCATGGTGTCGACGGTACGATGCATTCCAAGATGCACGAGACGTGCTGTACTCAAGAACTCTCCACAGATGATGGCGCCGGCAATCGATACCATGGCCGAGGAGTTGGATGTGTCCATTACCGAGTCCACTATGGCATTGTCGGTCTATCTTTTGGCGACAGCGTTTGGGCCACTCATCATTGGCCCTTTATCCGAAATCTACGGAAGAAAGTCGATTTTCCACATCACGAATATCTGGTTCCTGGTCTGGAGTTTGGTCTGTGGCTTTGCCCGCTCTAAAGGTCTACTCATATCCACTCGTCTTCTCGCTGGATTTGGTGCGAGTGCAGTGTACAGTCTGGGGTACGGCGTGCTGGGAGACGTGTGGTCGGCGGAGCAGAGAGGACGGTCGTTCAGTCTATATTTCCTCATTCCCTTGACAGGGTCTGCTGTCGGACCGATCGTCAGTGGTTTATTGTTAGATATTCCACTTGGCGATGGATGTTCTGGTTGACCGCCATTCTTCAACTCATCCTCGAACCCTCTTCGCTTTTATTCCACTAGAGTTACGCCCCCCTTCCCCTCCGTCGCCGAGCTGAGAAATTGCGCAGCGACACGGGCGATTCGCGCTACTACGCGACAATCGAGATGCGCGAAGTACGCCTTTCACCCCTGAGGAAGCTTAGTCGGAGCCTGTCCCGTCCCTTGCGTCTGCTGGCATTCCATCCGATCATCCCAATGCAGGCTATTCTAGAGGGCATCGATTACGGTCTCCTTTACTTCGCCCTGAGTTCTTTTCAGCTCTCCATGTCGCAGCGTACGGTGGATCGGTCGAAATATCCGGACTGCACTATTATAGCTATCTGCATCGGTACGATCTCGGGCTCTCAGCTCTGCGGCCCGCTCATGGATTATGCCTATCACAAACTGACAGCAACACCGGCGAAACCTAAGTACCTGAGCTTCGCATAACACTTCTACTCCCTGGAGCTCTCTTCACACCCATTGGCTTTCTTCTCTACAGCTGGGCCGCGCAATACCACCTTATTTGGGTGGTCGTCGACATCGGGGGCAGCCTTGCTATCCCTCGGTATGCAAATATTTGACACGACACTGCCGCATATGTCATGGATTCCTACCCCGAGCACGTCAGTTCGGCATCGGCTGCAACGCAGGTGTTGCGGAGTCTGTTGGCTTTCGCGCTCCAATTGTTCTCTAACAGTCTTTACGACTCCCTCGGATAGGGGCGGGGGAACAGCTTGTTGGCGTTTTTATCCATTGGCATCGCACTGCCCGCGACCGGCATACTCTGGCGCTGGGGTGCCAAACTAAGAGGGAGGCAGCAATCCAGTTATTGACACGACGCTGCTCTGGTATACGTTATTGTATAGCCAACCCAATTGCGAGATATCTTCGGTTTCATGGTCCCTGTATTTGTTTATGAATACAGTTGCAAGCCAAGGTTTTAAGAGCCTTGGCTATATAAGTATGCGAGTCTAAGGTGCTATGTAAGTAAGCGTCACGAGATTGACGATTTGATCAGAATTTATTGGATTTTGAATAATGGGTTTTCTCCTATTCTCCAATGCCTCATTCAAGGGGGTGCTTCGATCCAGTCCAATAGAAAATGCGACCCGCACATCCTGCTAATTAAAGCCATTATATTGTCTGTGATCCGCTTCTTTAGGACGGAGCTTGTACATGTGCAACCAGCTCGTGGATCCTGATAGTTGTGCTAGCTAACCTCATGCAGACAAATCGTTGAAATTCTTGATCATCGGGTGAAGATGCAGCGTTGTCTGTCGGGAGAGTAATATCAGTAGCTCGTGGTGGTAAAGGTCTAAGACGGGTTATTCACGTTGTGGCGAAGAGGTCGAATTTATGTGCTATTATCCTAGACGAGCTATCTGTGACATGGTCCACTTGCTGGGATCGACTATAAAAACTCGTTATTGTTCTAGTTTCCTTCGATTTGCACTCCTATGGCTGGCGATTATTTAAGCGTTGTACCAACACCGCTGATTTTATGAGCAAGAATGTGTACCAGTGCCTTACTCAATCTCAACTAAATAGATAACATGGCTGCTTAGTCCATTATACTACAGTGGGGGTCCGAGAGTATGTGACCCCCTCTACTTATAGGTACCCAATGGCGCTTACCGCCTACTATGGGGTGCTAGGTACCTATAAGTATAGGGGGTCGTATGCTTTTGGACCCCCACTGTAGGGTCAACCTAAATCCATATGGGCTAAGGGCCCGTGCGGGTTATCATATAAGCACAAATTCCCTGGCAGTCTATAACCAATGCATGAGGAATGGAACAAAGTGTTATCCTATGGTAGATCTATGATCACATATGAGTCCCTCAATCTATTCTAGTCATCCAGGTTCAGCAATAGTAACTAGATTGATGAAGAAGATATGTAATGCCGGGGAAATTCCAGTTGAATAGCCTCCTACTGTTGAACTAGGTCTAACACAGTGAAAGAAGAAATTTCGGTCCCTGCAAGCCCCTGCATAGTGTTGAACAAAGGATTTGGAATGATTTGGGTATGGATTGAAAATTTGACCGAGGCAGTTGATTGAACGTGACATTTATGTAACCCTAGGGTTGATGTCACGGGAGCGGGAGATTGAGCTTGCCCTTGGTTAGTTGCCATAGTCTGTGCCCTAGTAATGTTACCTTTTTACTCTGTAGTGCCATGTGGTGTAACGCCTCTTGACCACTAAGGTCTTGAAAGTCTTATTTTGACGCGTTAAGCAGCCTTGGCGGGCTTGGGCACGATTAGGGTCCAAGGGGATATTCCGCCTATCAATGGTGCATAGCTCAGCACCTTCTTTGTTCTTTTAACTCAATTAGGGTTGATGAAACTCGTGGTACGGGATAGACAGCGTCGTATTCGGAGAGTCAGAATGTCGCAGCAAGTCGAAGATCATCGTTACGTGGATCTGGAATCGCCCTGACTCGTTCTTTCCCCCATGTTGCTCTGCCTTTGTCCGTTGGCAACGCACGATATCCCCTGCAAGACTTCCCTTGTTCAACTGTCCCACTCGAAAGGCTTAAGCAACAGAGGAAAAGTTAAAAGCTTCAAAGAGACCTTGTTTACCCCAGAATCACAACTGCGGGGAAGGGTTAGTTTCCCCATGATCAGAAATACGAGACTCTACTCGTAGACACGACACCTTCCCGTCGAATCATAACCACGCCTCTTGTTTGGTGGCGTCCGCCACGCCGTGCAACTTGTGATTCTCTATCTTCTGGCAAGGTAAAGATCTCCCAATCACTGTCCCAGTTCTAGCTTGATAATCCCTCCTCTCCAATCATGCCCGTCAGCCGACACGCAGTGTTACATTTGGTGTAAATTCACCACTGACTCTTCGACAGCCGCCCAAAGCTCTATTCACTGCAGCCAGTCGGCATATTTAAACATACGGTGATTCCTGTCACTGAAGACTTTCTTCACATGTTCTCGGCTTGATCTGACCTTGGCTGACCGAGTGTCAACAGCAGCTGTCACCATGAAGAAAATCTACAACGTCTACTTTCTCTGTGGCTTTGCCACTCTAGGTTAGCATATCCATGTCTGGTTTAGATACCGGAGAACATAGTCTCATCCTGTCGCAGGCGGTGGTTTGTTCGGTTTTGATATCTCGTCTATGAGTGGTAAGCCATCCTGGAGTCCTATCAACCAAAATTAAAGCTCACCCTGTGTAGGCGTTCTGGGTACTGCAGCGTATACCAACTATTTCCAAGTGGGTAGCGGTCAATATAAGCAGGTAAGCGATTCTTTCGCCAGTTTCAAGTATGCCTTAGTGTATTAATACCTAGTAGGGTAGTATCACCTGTGCGATGCCTTTTGGCTCTCTCGTCGGTGCACTGTGCTCTAGCTTTATTGCCGATCGCTATTCGCGTGTCAGGGCGATCCAGTTCTCTTCCATTCTGTGGATCATTGGCTCAGTGTATGTGAAAGCTGATTCTCAGCACCAATAGATGGATTGCGCTAATTCCTCCTAGCTTTATGTGTGCATCGAACGGGATCCCTCTTTTAGTCGTCGGTCGTGTCATCGCGGGTGGTTGCGTCGGTATCGCGTCTGCTATGGTCCCCGTCTATCAGGCCGAGATAGCACCAAAAGAAATTCGAGGACGAGTTATATCACTGCAACAATGGGCAATTACATGGGGTATCTTGATTCAATTTTTCATTGTGGGTCTCCTGCTCTCATCCTGCTTGTCATTCCTATACTGACAACCCTCCAGCAATATGGCGCGAGCAACATCGACGGCGGTCCAAATAACCCCACGCAGAGTACTGCTGCTTTCCGCATTCCTTGGGGTATCCAGATTGTACCCGGCGTCATCCTCTTCTTTGGCATGTTCCTCTTCCCCAAGTCTCCCCGTTGGCTCGCCAGCAAAGACCGTTGGGAGGAAGCTCTCCAGGTGCTATCGAAGCTGCACGGTCAAGGAGACGTCAACCACCCCAAGGTCCTGGCTGAATATAAGGAAATCCAAGAAGCTCTGGCGTTAGAGCGGGAGCAATCAGCCACTGGTTTCCAGGAGCTCATCAAGCCTCGCATTTTCAAGCGTGTCATCTTGGGTATGAGCTTGCAGATGTGGTCGCAGCTGTGCGGAATGAACGTGATGATGTACTACATTGGTATGTTCGATGTATTCCAATAAACGCCTAGAGTAACGACCAGGATTGACTTGACCGAGCTGAACCATGCTGACAACTACATAGTCTATATTATGCAGAGCACAGGTGCTGGATCGCCACTTCTAACCGCATCAATTCAATATATTCTCAACACGGCTCTGACCCTACCTGCCATTATCTACCTGGATAAATTTGGCCGACGCCCAGCTATTTTGATTGGATTCTTCCTCCAGGCGGTCTTCCTTTACATAGAGGGTGGACTGCAAGGAGGATTTGGGGCGCCCAACCCCCATACTGATCCCAAGCTCGATGCTATTTCGTGGACGGTCGCCGACCACCCCGCCGTGGGGAAGGCGATTATCGCATTGTCCTATCTGTTCGTGTGCTCCTTCGCGACGACTATCGGTCCGACTTCATGGACCTATCCCGCTGAGATCTATCCTGCAAAAGTCCGCGCTAAAGCAGTGTCGCTCGCTACGGCCTCGAACTGGATTTGGAACTGTCTCCTGGCCCTCTTCGTTCCACCGTTGCTCTGGTCGATCAACTGGAAGATGTACATGATTGTATGTTTCTCCCTCTTTCTATCCCTACGATATGGGGTAACTACTAACCTCTTTCTGTATCATAGTTCGCTGCCTTCAACACCGCAGCCTTCATCCACATGTTCCTAACGGCTCCCGAAACAAAAGGCTACACGCTGGAGGAAATGGACGATGTCTTTGACAGCGGACTCCCCGCATGGCGCAGGCTCGAGAGAAAGAGTCGTATGGAAGAGCTTGAGAAAGAGATCATCGAAGGAAATCTCAAGATTACCCCTGCACACGATGCTACTGGTGTCTCTGCTACGCATGTGACCCCGGAGAAGCAAGTGTAATGATGAACTAGGCCTCTGCTTACGTTTTATGAGAGATTAAATTGTGTGCCCGCCATGTCTTAGACTGACGTTCATATACAGAAGACTGAGCTGGACTGCGAGCTTTTTGTTGGTTTGTTGTCGTGATTGTGGTAATGTTTAGTTGGCCTGATTTTGTGATACCAAATATTAGTGGTAATATCTTTACACTAACGAGTCAAGTTTCAATTTCCTATACATTCAGACTTCCAGTAGATCCTTTAATGTAGACAGACTTGTAATTTGTGAGGATCTATTAGCTTTCAGTATAGGAATTGACATTTGACAAAAAGATCAAGGCCCATCCCGATTTACTGAAGATTGCGGGCTGGATAGACAAGAAACTTATTACTTGCATGTTTAATTTACTCTTAGTTTCTTCTAGATATCCCAAGTAGAATGTGAATTGCAAACACCTAATCGAAAAACAAGACTATATCAAACATAGGAAAGAAGAAACCTAAATACAGCGTCGAAACACAAAACAAGCACAAAAACCTAATAGTTCAATTTCCTATCATCAAAAATCCCTCAATCATCTCACTCAACCGTTTAGCAAATTCCCCCTTCATCATACTGAAATGGTTGGCCCCCGTCATCCTATCCAGAGTCATATCGTCTTCCGGGAGGAGAGTTTCCCAGCCACAGGGACCAAAGTCAGTCCTTGTCGCCGTGAGGAACTTCAATCCCTCCGGGTCATCTGGTCTACGCTCGAACTTGGGCTCGCAGTGTTTGTCGATGGCGTCGCAGGCCCAAATGATTTGTGTACGGGGCACATCATTGGACGCGAAGGGCTTTGCGTGGTATGTATGTAGACTGTTCACACAGGCCTCGAAATGGGAGATCAGCCAGGGTGGTGGATCCCTTTTGACTCCGTTCACGTCGCCGAGGAGCCCAATCGTGTCGCAGTATTCGTAGTATCGACGTGGGAGATGGTCCAGGCCCTTGGGGACTGGGCAGTCAATGAGAATCAACTCACTGACTTGCTCACCTTGTGCAGCCAGCTGTTGCGCAATGTGGTAAGAGAAGATACCGCCCACGGACCAGCCACCTAGCGCGTATGGTCCATGAGGCTGGCGCCGCCGGATCTCCGTGATGTACATCTGGGTGACCTCGTCGATGCCGCAGGTGTAGGACTCTGGGGTTTTCATGAATGGGCAATTGATGCCTACGACGGCTATGGATGGGTGGATGCGCGGAAGTCCTGCGTAGGAGGAGCAGGATCCGGAGCCGTCTGGGAGTAGGAATAAAGTCTTGACTGTCGAGGGCAGCGCCGGGTTGCCCTGCAGGAGAAGCGACGTTGCGGAGATCTTTGGGGAAGATGTGCTAATCTCCGGCGTGGTTTCGGTTGTGTTGGGGCTGATGACTTCGTACGAGCTGGTGCCTAGTGATGATCGGTCCTCGTCGCTGCTGCTCTTGTCTTGGTCCACCTCTGCTTCCGCTTCGGCAAACATGGAGTTTAGCACAGCGTCGCGGCCGCTCACAGTGACTGTTCCGGTCTCAGGTGCTCCTTGTTTCCAGAATGTCTCTAGCTCCTTGATGGTCGGATGGTCTAGGAAGATGGATGACTCGTAGTGCAGGCTGAGTTCCTCGCGGAAGCGACTGGCGCAGAGCAAGGCGAGAAGAGAGTCCACGCCGAGATCGTCGAATGCTGCTTCGGGCGACAGTTCGGCGATCGGGACACCGCTCTCCTCAGATATTATCTTGAGTGCTGCTTGCCAGTTATCGGAGCCGTTGGCTGTACTAACAGCTTGTGTTGACGGATCGGCTGCTGGATTCGGCGCAGCGCTTTGGCTAGCATTGAGAGTTCCCCCGGTGGGAGCACCGGCTTTTGTATCGTCTCGCATGTGGACGATATAATCCATGAGTCTTCGCGGGACTCCTTGTGCCTTTATGCCCTTGTACACGGCGACGACTTCCTTACCTTCGAAGACAATCATGTCTCCGCCGTAGAGGCCATCGGCGTCTGGCCCGCTCATCCGAACGTGTGATCGGTAGGTTTTCTGGATAGACAGCGGTTTGTAGAAGTGTAGGGACTTCCACCCGTGGTTGACAAATACCTCTTTGCTGAGATCGGCTTGGTCATTAGCGTTCATAACGAAGAGAGCCGGTTGTCCAAGATTATCAATCAGGTATGGGTTTACGTGGTACACCCCATCCGTTCGAGGGTTATTGAATTTAACAGTCGCAACAGCTTCTAACCGGGCACTGTCCAGGAGCACTGAGGAAACACCCATGTACTCAAGGTCATAAGAGGCGAGTGAAGATACCAAGTTGTATCCGGTCTTACCGGTGAACTTTTGCACTCGATCGTCAGTATTGAGTCTTGCAGCCATATCCTCCATTTCCTTCAGGATACCCTCTGCACGCTGCTGGACCTCCTCCTGGGCAGCTTTCGCATCCGGGAACGTGATGCTAGCGAGTGCATGTCTAACTAGCTTCTTGCCTTCGGGTGTAACACTCCAGAACTCCACAGATCCCTGGAAGGTTTCGCAATCAAGTACGACATGGCATTGCAGCAGTTGGGGACCTTTTCCCTTACTCTTGGTGGCAAACGGTCGTTGCACGTCCATGTGTTGCAAATCCACTAGGGTTCCGGAAAGCTTGGTCTGCTGCTTACGGAGATATTCACCAATCACGAGAGCCATTTCAGCATACACGGATGGAGTGACGAGGGGCAGATTATTGACGCGATGACCACGAACAAACGGGTCCACATCGTCGCGGAGGACATCCACCTCACCCACGACGGTGATTGTATTGCCGTCCTTCTTCTCCTCGACAAGCTTGTGGACGCAGGTAGTCGATAGCCCAGGTGCGCCCTTTAGGAATTGTGCGTCTCCTTTGTACAAAGACCAGTCGTTGACATATTGCATCCAGTATTCCTTCAAGTCCCAGTTATATGACGGGAGGCGTAGCACAGAAAGGGCTGGTATGAAGTCACGGTGATATTCTGACCATCTGATGTCCACACCGGACTCGTACAAAGTAGATAGACTGGAGGTGAGTACCTTCCAGGTGTCTTTGTTGCGCTGTAGAGTTGGCACAGTCTTGAGTGTGGAGTCGAGATTGTTCCTCAGTAATCCAGACACGATAGGATGAGCACCTATTTCGACCCACAATGCGCTGCTGATGACCCCATCTGTCTTTGCGCTTTCCAGTGCAGCAGCAAAGTTGACGGTTTCTCTGCAGTGACGAGCCAGGTATTCCGAACCGAAAGGTTCCTTCGATGTGAGGACTTGTGCAAACAGAGGCGAGATAACAGGGACCTTTGGCTCGTAGAATTTAACACCTCGAGCAGCTGACTTGAACTTCTCTAGAACGGGTTGCATCTGCGAAGAATGGAAGGCAAATGAAACACGGAGTCTGGTCTTCTTCAGATTTGTGGAAGATAGTACATCGAGTATCCGGTCGATCTGCTCGTTTGTACCACTCAAGACTGTCTCTTTTGGTGTGTTGATGCACGCAATGTCGTATTCCAGACCCCCACACAGTGAGCTAGCTTCCTCCACACTAGTGCCGATAGCGAGCATGGCGTGGGTGTTTGCGGAAATATCTTCCTGCAATAGTTGCGCCCGCTTCCCAGCTAAGAAAATGGTGTCTGCTTCAGAAACAATGCCAGCGATATTCAGTGCTGCATATTCACCGAGGCTATGGCCGACCACAGCACAGGGCTCGATTCCCCAAGATCGCCACAGACGTGCCATGGCTATCTGGATGCATACTGTTCCGACCTGAACGACTAACGGAGGAAGCTCGGAGATATCCCCATTTCCTGATTCAAGTAACGGCAAGAAGGAAGGGAATCCAAGGGTCTGCGCGATGCCGTCAAATCTCTCGATGTCGCTGCGAAAGGTGCTGAAATTCAGCAGGCTTTCCCCCATGCCGATGTACTGGGATCCCTGGCCGGTGAAGGCGAATGCAACACGCTGCGCAGCTCTGGCTCTATTCTGGACTATGGGAGAAGCCAGCTTGTTCTCTAGTAGAGCGTGAATCTCCGGCAGGTCTGACCCACTGACCATGACCCTAAATGGATGATGAGTGCGACGGGCGGTGGTTGTGTAAGATAGACTGGGCAACTCTGGCTTCGTAGTGGCCATGTATGACAGGAGAGATTTGATGTTAGCTATCAATGCAGTACTCGACTTGGCGCTGACAGCTACGACGTGGGTAGAGCGAGGTTCAGCCTCCTTGCTTTTCGGCTCAAAGACTGGTGCATCTTCGATCAAGACAGAGCTATTACCACCGGCAGCGGAGAAGTTATTGATCATGATTCTGCGAACACCTCCTTCCGGTCTTTTCCAGGGAATAGGTTGCTTGGCTATGTGCACATTGCGCTCCGTGAGATCCGTTGGGAAGCCACTGTTGATCTTGGTATTGTCAATATCTAGTCATTCGTGGAGAACAGAGTCTATCTCACCTTCGTCTTGATTCCACAATGAGGAGGTATCTCGTTCCGTTCCAACATCATAAGCGACTTAATCATAGCAATAGGCCCAGAGACAGACTCCCCATGGCCAACGTTAGCCTTCGCTGAGCCCAGGAACAGTCTCTCAGCATCAGTACGCGGCCTTTCCGCCTCAGGCGCAAAGATCGATAAAACGGATTTCATCTCCCTAGCATCACCTACAAACACATAGCTTAGTAAAGTTGGCAAATAAGGAACCGCAGTACTCACCAGCCTGAGTCCCAGTGCCATGCATCTCAACATACCCCACAGTATAAGGATCAACGCCAGCCGAAGTGAGCACCTTCTCGAAGATAGCCTTCTGCGCCCCGATATGCGGTCGGGTAATACTCTCCGCCTCAGCCGAGTGGTTGGTATAAGCCCCGAGAATCACAGCAATGATGGGGTCATTGTCTGCCTTAGCATCCTCGAGTCGTTTAATGACCATCGTGCATACACCCTCTCCGCGACAATATCCATCTGCGTCGTCGTCGAAGGTCTTGCAGTTTCCTGTTCGGGAGAGGAAATGCCCACGGTCAAGGCCGGCGGTGATGTCTGGAGAGAATCAGTTTTCGGCATTGTGATAATATATGTCATTGTGCCTACCGGGGTTGGTAAGAACGTTAGTGCCGCCGCATATCGCCGTGTCGATGTCGCCTTTGAGCAGGGAGTTACAGGCAAGGTGGAGGGCAGCTAGGCCCGAGGAACAGGCTGTGTCAACGCTGTAACTTGGGCCGCTGAATTTGTAGAAGAAGTTTTGCCGCCCTGGGATGAAAGCTCGACAGGAGCCAGGAATGTAGCTAGTTAACTCCTGTTAGCAGCGAAGGCACCATGCGTTTGAAACAAATAGGTAGATTTGGGGAAGGAGAGAGAAAAGAAAGAAACCGAGAAATGAGAACGTAGGCTGGGAGAACGTAAACAAAATAGAAACGTACTAGGTATCAACGTTCTGCGAGCTATTTGTCTCACCCCAATCGTTGCTCGTCGTACCATAGAAAACCCCAATGCGATCGGATTGACTAGATGGTGTCGAGTCCGGGACGAGGCCAGCAAATTCCATCGCCTCGTACGCGGTCATAAGGGCGAGGCGCTGTGCAGGATCAACCTGTGGTGCTTCTCTAGGACTTAAAGCAAAGAATTTGGCATCAAAGAGGCCAGGCTCCTTTAACCAGCATCCGTACGGCGTGCCCATGGTATTTTTCTTTCTGAGAGTTGGATCCACATGAGTCTTAACATCCCAGCGATTACTAGGCGTTATGCGAGCGACGTCACGTCCTTCATGGAGTAGTTGCCAGAACTCCTCGTTGTTATTGGCATCAGGAAACCGACCAGAGTATCCGATAATGGCTAGTTTAGAATGTCCTAGATGTCCAGTGGTAGACGTTCGATCATCTCGCACAGCGACACTGGAGTTCATGCATGGGTCTACGGTTATATCCTGGGCACCGTGCTTTCGAAGCGCGGCAGCGAAGCTTTGCCCAACGAGTGTGGCGATGGGAAGAATTGTGCAGCCTCGTATGGGCGGGTCAGATAGCAGGGCCTCACCAAGTGAGGAGACGATACGGTCCAATCGAAGTGGTTCTCGGAGAATTGCATTCAGAGCATAGTCAATTAAGGCTCCGTATGTGTGGACCTGAATGCTTTGTCCAGTGATGGAGGAAAAAATACTGATTTGACACTTGTAGGATGCAAACTGTGTCACATTAGCCTTTCGGAGGATATTTTCTATATCTTTTTGTCCATAAAGGTGAGAAGCGTGGTATGGGGCGTATATAGGAATAGTAAGAGCTCGGTTCTTTGGGAGGCAGCTTGAATCCAGAAGGTCATTCAGTGCGCTTGGTGGGCCACTGAGAGTAACCCCTGTATTGGCATATGTGCTGATGTATGGGGCTGACGTAGCGGGAAGGCCCTATTCCTGGGATCAGTACAAGATGGAGACATACCAGGGTCAATGTATGTATGTACCTTCTCTTCATTATACCTCTGTAAGGTCAAGGAAGTTGTGTCACCATCTAAGCCAGGGATCAAGACACTCCACGCCAAAGGTGCCCCTGTCTGCGGTTCAAGTCTGTCACGCACATCGGCAACAAATAAACCAGCGCGAAACGCGATAAGTACTGTATGTGTCGCCAGGGGGAGGAGGTCCGTGATGCTTTCGCAACACCCCACAGCGGCTGCACTAAGAAGGCCAGTACAAAGACCAATGAGGCAGGTCTGATGAGTCGAGGGATACTTGTGGCCAGGAGATGTGTATTGCCTATTACGCTCCCTAGTCAGTCCAGCATTCTCTATTATGCTATCACATAGTAAGCCTACCTGATGAAGCATGCCAGTTGATAGGTACACGCTAAAGCTTTGTCAAGTGCAGGATGCGGACACGTTGACCGCTGGACTCTAGCGAGAAGCTCCTCAAATGTGGTAAATCGGATGAATCGTTGACGCTGCGAAAACGGAAGCAGACCAATCTCCTCTCGAAGACCAGATGTAACTCTTTCGAAAAAGGAGATCAGAAGGGGATTGTCCTTGATAGTGACCAGGGTTCGGAGACCCGCGACGGAGTCACAAGTCAAGTCTCCGAAGACGATGATCTGTTTGCGCTCCTCAACTACCATGATTCTAACGAATAGACTAGATATTGACAGTTGAGGCTACCAATCTCCTTGACCTGCAGCAGGTACTACTGGGGTTATGTAGCTTTATATGTCTGACATAAAATCTATGTCACTGGCTCTCGGCCAGTCAGCATGTCTGTCGACAATAGCCCTGTCGCCCGGAGAAGTGCCAGGCTGACCTTCTTGGAAGCCCGAGACAACTTTACCTAAAGGGTCAGCCTCAGGGTTTCAGTCATGATGACTGTAAGGTTGGCTCGATACGGATATCGTATCTTGTGCGTGTGTCTGCTCACAGACATCAGGCACCTCATCGTATCTGGATGCGAGTCCGATGTAGCACAAGAGGTAGGATACCGAAGATGTATCCGTGATCTTGACTCAGAGGATGGATTACTGGCAGCAGCTGCTCTCTTTCGGATACCTCGGGATGTAAGAAAACCTTCACGGTCCTCGGGATATAGTCACGGATGCCTATCCCTGGACCTACAACTGTAGGTAGACCCTTTCAGCGGTAGGATCACATCAGCCAGACTATTCCGTATTCGCTGATGGTTACAGCTCGCGCGTAGCAGGAATGGTTCCGATCTGCTCGGTGAGCCCATATGCCACCTCGAGCTTATCTACTCTATATATGGGCAGAGTGGAATAGCTGTCTTGCTACAATTAAACACAGTCAAGTCAGAAGCGGGAATCCCACGGCTGCCTGCATTTCACGATGACTACCCGCGCCGCCTTCTCTGATTTGTGATGAAGGATTACAGAAAGCCTAAGTTTATCAAAACTGATATCCGCCACCATCATTTTCAACAATCGCAGATGCCTTTACCTAGCTGACCAGGGAAGGTTGCATTGAATCTTACACTATTGTATATGCCTTCCAGACCCTTTCAAGGCAACGCCATGGAAGTCACAATTCGCTGCACATCGAAGCTCTAAAAGACGAAAATGCAAATGGCTTTCTGTCTCAGTCCTTAGGGGCGTGACGAATAGCACTCAACAATCACAAGTTGGGTGGTCAAATGACGATCACCAACATTGCGGATGACTTCAGGCGAAAGCAAGACCTATACTCTATCGAGTGTGTTCCCGACCTATTCAACTGTACGGACCCCCGTTCTTAAAAGCAAAAGACAGATTGCAGCCTATGTATCGGTATTGCTTTTGGGCCTTGGTTCATCTGAGTACTGAAGCGATTGACTAATGGAATATTAGTCTCAATTCGGATTCACGCGCAGGTCATCCGCATGGCAAGATTAGTTAATTCAAGTACAGGGATACCGCCGCTTGTGGGCTGGGCATGGATCTGCTAGATGCAGGCACCAGAGGGTTGAGAGATGGAACATGACACTTGAGGCTGAGAGGTGATCGCAAGACTTAGGAGTACAACACTCTCCTTCGTGCTTTGAATGTCTCCTGACCCTGTGAAGTGAAGTGGCAGTCTTCAGAAGATTATCGGGCTATGGTAGGTGTGCCTTGGACACAAGTGTATCATGCGCACTATAATCCAGTAGGCTCCCCTGCCCTTATGCAATACTATATTTCAGTGGTTCTTGAGGCATACTTGCCACCTAGGCATACCGTAAAGTAATGATTTGTTCGGCGCTTACCTACTCCACCGATGAAGTCGTCATTGGCAGGCTCGATTTGCGCCTGGTAAGATATTGAGAAGGACAATGTATCACACGATCTGGAATTCTTGAATACTACTCACACATATTTACGGTTAGGGTTCGTATACTTTGGTCGAACTAGTGACCTGATCCGTCTGTGCTGCGTTCTCGGTGACCGACGGTAGAGTGACGCTTCCCATTGCCACCTTTTTTGAAAACAGAAGTTTCCTATATGCTTCCCAATCTATAAGGTAAAATCAACTTGTTACACTATTGTACGCAATATAAGGTCCA
Organism: Aspergillus novoparasiticus; assembly: GCA_009176405.1. NCBI lineage: Eukaryota > Fungi > Ascomycota > Eurotiomycetes > Eurotiales > Aspergillaceae > Aspergillus > Aspergillus novoparasiticus. Next base: position 407,462 of record ML733397.1, read on the forward strand.
TTCTTATAGCATGATATGTCCTCGAATTAATTCTGCGGTCCGTGTAGCAGACTTTGGCTATAGACCCTTTCTGCAAGTTCTCCACACAAATACCACAATTACACTCAGCTAAATTTCAGGTAACTCATGTATAGAGCCACTCAATCGGTTGACAGTAGATAGAAGTCCATTTATCAGAAATAAAACATTCAGGTCATTACTTGGGCTTAGGACCAATGTCTCCCCAGGCCGAGCGAAATAGACCCATAGTCTCTCGACCACGTTGATATAGCCTTTGCCTCCTGTTTCACACATTGACTTGGTACCCTGAACATCGAATACGAGGCATTTCGGGGGTGCGACCAGACACCAAAAAGTTGTATTCCAAATATTCTCCGTAGTTTATCCCTTATTCTCCAATCAAAAGGGGGTGAGGATAATGTAAGTGCATGACAGAAATGACATATTACTTTGGCAAGGCCTAAGTCTTTGTCTCTCCAAGACAAAGACATTCATTGACTTAGCCAATGTTCGCTGGTCATACGTGGCGCTAATATGCTTGGTAGTCACAGTACATAGTCGCTAGGTTAGATTGGACATTTCGGATGTCCTTCCAGATCACACGCTATGTTGTATTCCAGGGAAGACCCTTAGAATGGCTTGCGGTCAATGACGTTCCAAGAAAGATCCAGTTGATGCCACGTTGTAGGTAGCCCATCAACATCTGCTAGCATGTTACGTGCGCACCATGGGGTAACCAGAATGCATGAAACGGTCTTCCTTGGCTTCTAGTGCTTCAAGAGCCATCATGGACGTCTGGGCGAGTTTCTAATCCGGCCACGTTGTCTGGTGCCGAAATAGTCATGTCTACCCAGTCAAAGGACACCCTGGATATATTTTACATGTGCGGCTGACGCTGTGGGCCAGAATGTCTGATCACCTCACACAGTGCCCTGTTCATTCAGCTAGATATCTTCTCTCCTCAGCTCAGGATGCTCTATTATTAGCAGTGTTGCAATATTGCAGTGGTGGCTTGTATTTTGACGGTTTGTCCCGACACTCACGATATTAGGACTCGTATCATGTACCCTGCGAAACATGAACTCTGATAAGGCACTTGACTCTACCAATGAACCAATATTTCAGATTGATATCATCTCGCCACCCCCCAGCCAATTCTAGATAAAAATTGCTATAAAACCCTGGCATATAACAAGGTAAAACAGATCCTGTCAGCCTACAGCTGCAAAACGAACTTGGGACGATGTGGGTGGCCCCTCAACCAATTGCTCTTCAGCTCACGAAGATTAAGGGCCCCGGTGAACTAGGTACAGCTATGCCTGTATTACCTATCGCCGAACCATCATGGCGGGTGAGACCTATTGTGATACCTTGGCGTCTCACTGATTGTTCTTACCAGCTTCGGGAAATGTTCCCTAAGTGGGCGCTCTCACAACACGAGCTTTCCAAAGTTTATCCCTGTTTGCTGCTAGTCCTGTAGCGCAGTGGTTAGGAAGTTCACGTATTGAGAATAATGATGGAAGCTTCTATGGACGTAGTGTTCAGCGCATATATAGAGCCATTAGTAATATGTAGTCTCATATGCACCAGATGCCAGCCCGTCGCTATTTCTCAGGAGCTTTTATGTAAGAAGCATCACTGTGAGATATGAGTATGTAGCCCTTCACATTTGCATGTATGCAGATTTTGACTGCTTGTTTCTGACATATCATACAGCGCCCCAATGGAAATGTCCAGCAAAGGACCAATCACTCAGCAATATACAGAAAAGCCGCAGGCGCCTAGGAGACTTCGGTCTACTTGCGACCGTTGTACGATGCTCAAAGTTCGGTGCGACAAGAAGAAACCCCGCTGTGAACGATGCGAATCAGTGCAGCAACATTGTGTCTACGGTCCGTATCGGTGGAAAGGGCGGTCGACACCAACCCAAGCTGCGCTCTCGAGTTCTGATATTCGAACTGGAATACATGTTCCTTTCAAAGGAGTAGAAGGCTTTAACCAATCAACAGCTCAAGATATACAGGTGGCCGAACTCATACTACCAGACGGTGCTATGCGCTCGTTGACGGACCTTTCTCTATTTCCAGGGCTGGAACCTGTCTCGTTTGATTTCCACGGTGAGCTCGACGGTATGTACATTGGGATGGGCGATGATGAAAGGAAAGAAATATCGGCTAGGCGAGCTCCATTGGACTACTTTGGCACGACAACGAACAGCCTACCAGGCCAACTGGAGATCAGGTCTTTGGCTTCCCTCGAAGGGAGTGAATCACATCACCCGCCAGAGGCTGGTATGTCAGAGTCTTATTTTTCATCTCCAGCTTCTTGGGCATCAAGGAATGTATGTCCATGTGCTAGTTCAGCATTCAATATATTGCAAGAGATGTACCGCGCTGAAGCCACATGTCGATTGGAAAGGGGCTCTGGTCTGCCGTCGAACGACCACATCCTGAAGATTAACCGCACGGCAGCTCAAAACCTTGATCTGTTCTTATCTCGGGACTGTACCGACTGTCTCGAGGATACCAACATTCCTCTCTTGATTGTAACCACTATGTCAAAGGCAATATCATGGTACCGAGCCGTGTTCGATCGCATTGATCAGTACTCACCCACCAAGAGCCCTGTTAACCCCATGGAACCTCTCCCCGTTACACCAATATATTTCGGTGACTTTGAACTTGATGCTGTTGCTGAGCACCGTATCACAGCCCAGGTCTTGCTCTGTGAGCTTGGATATTATAGCAAAGTTCTGTCCTTAATAAGAGAGAGTGCGCTTGGAACGCGCGATGGGCGAGAACCAATAGGTGCTCTTCTTGGGGCTGTTTCTCACTTTCTATCAACGACACTGAATGATTTAACAAGTAAGGTGGATGAATTTTGCACGTTCAAACCGTCCTTTACCGTTTGTTAGGAAAGCAATCGTGCATATATCGCGAGGCAGGGTTGAAATATTTGGCTGTCTAGTACCGTCCGTATATCCTGCCCTTACTATACCTACCTATGATGCACCTAGGTAGGAAATTCCTTTACATCTGGTCTGGCATAATAGAGACTTAGTTTGCTCAAGTACAGTCAATTAGCCTAGCTTCGAGCATTTTGCCCCCAACATAAGGCTCCACGTATCTTTCAGTCGTTTTCTCTCCCATGGGAATACCTCCACTGTACCTCTATAGGGTATCACTCTAGTGGCCGGCAATTGGACGCGAATGTAACCCAAGAAGGTGCTCTAGCAGACAAGAATCCTAGCTGTATTTAATGTCTATTACTTACCATACGCCTACACGACAGTTTCATCAAACCGTAGTACGGTCACATAAAGAATTTTTCAATCTGGTTCACTATCAATATTGCAACCGCGAACCTACGGGCACCTGTTCTATTTATAGTCATTATACAATTAACAAACAGACTGGGCCAATATCGGCTTCATCCATGGTTTTATGCCAACATTTAAACAAAGGCAATAGATACATTTTGAGAAAAATTGGAGACATTGAACCATACAAAAGTAAACTGAAAGCTGCCTGGTTGGTGCCTTTCACACCTTTAGTGTTCCCATGAACCTCTCCATATTGTGGATATCATGTGGATGGCTTGCCCTATGGTCGCGATGAGCTGGTTGCTTTGCGAATAACATCCTAATAGTCTCCAGTATGTAGACCGGCCATGGCCTCATTGCAAATCATGCACTTACGATGCAAATAATACAATGCAAAACCAGACTTGGAGCTCGCCCGCCGAAGGCAATTCTGCGCACTGTCCCCAATATCAATTTCGTGTCTTCCACTGCCTGACAACACGCTCTTCGATCTCATTGTCCTGACGGTTCACTTAACACATTGTGAAGATTAGAAGCCGGCACTGGATGCATCACCGCGAGCCCCCAATCCCTGTTACATTAATCGAGGGCCTATGTGATATTCTTCATCGTCTCGTATTCTGAAACAGTCTGGAAGACAGCAGAACCTGCCTCCCAACTTGCTATACTTGGAAGGGTCACCCTAGTCGTGGATTGCAACTCAAGCCCTCATCGAGCCCTCGTCCTACTGACGTCAGCTTGTTTATTGTTGCCTGTTCCTCTTAGCTTGTGCCATTGTAAGATGATTGTTGCCCAATTAGCTGGATTCGTGAAAGCCTCCATCGTATTAGAAGCCACCCTTATGAGAGGGGGAGAGGCTGTCAGGCCAGAAGTTGCGACAGGTGGCAGAACATTTGATTTCGTTTGCTAACTAAAAGCTGACCCCAGCCACAGCCCGCAAGTGCGTAACCCCCTAGCTCAGCATGCTGGCGCCACCGGATCGCTTACGATAGTCGAATCTGTCATCAGATATTGAGTTACCTCCATCCAGTTCTTACATGCATAGCTACACTGACTTCTCATTTCGCATTGTAAGAAACCATCTTTGCGGTTCTCCACGGGACATTTCCCACAACCGCGTGCGCCATCGTCAGACAAGTGAAGTTCAACACTCGGGCTATTCGTCACTTGAGTACACTATGAACGCCGAGGGGGTCATCTAGACCTACAATGTACAGGTAAGAACCTGAGGATACCCAGTCCCTTTGGTGAAAATCCTTGTCCATAGCAAAGATACATAGTTCGATGGCCCACACATCTCTTGCCAGTACCTTTTCACTATTGGTTATACAGTAATACGAAAAGGCAATCTACGAGATACCTCGTCTAATACATCCTGAAGCGGTTTAGTAATGGTATCGATTCTTCACTGAATTCTCCGCATGAATCAATCCCGCTGACGGGATCGGCCTGACAAGCTTCAAGGTCCCGGTGCAAAGGCAATAAGGTCAAAATGATCATTATTGGTGCTGGTGGCCTAGCGGTGTTTACGCCTGCAAACGATTTTCTAAACAATGGGATCGACTTCAGCGTATACGAGTGGGACAACCTAGAGTTACGGTGGACAGGCTGTCTCATCCGGATGACGAAGACGCAAATGAGGGCTTTCGAGCTTGCCCATTCAGGTCACAGGTAGCCACTATCCACAGGAGGTTCTCTCAGACTGGTGGCTCTCTATCTACCGCGCCTGCGACCTATTCCTACCGGTTTTGCCCTTTGCTGGACCTCAGCCGCTTGCCGGGTTACGCTAAAGCTGCTTCGATTAATCGCTTGGTCCTGTGCGATGACCTAGTGAAGCGATCAAGTGAGCTAGCATGGTTCTTTTGAGAATGCTTTCATTCATTACGAGATTATGCTTGAGCGGGCAAGGAACAGGTGGTCATTTACTTCACAGATGGGACTTGCGACCGGTGCGGCCTGCTGACCGGGACCGATGGGAGTGCCTCCAAATATGCTAAACGCCGTCGTAATACGTTTGATATTCGACACCCACTCGGAAATAGATCAGAATCAGGTTGGGGCTCGGAATCTAGTGGAAATAACAAGGTAGTGGTCGTTTCACGTCAGGAAGAGACTACCTCTTGCTCGTTTTCAGAATAGTCACATTATGGTCGATAGCGGGTCAACAGATAAAGCCGCCGATGACATGTAGGCTGCTGGGGATTAGCTGTTTAAGGCACGATCTAAGCGCTATATGGTGTTTCGGTCGAGCTGGATTGACATAGGCTGCCGAACTATGTGCAAGCGGTCGCCTACCGAACACTTGCAATCACTTTGCGAAGTCCAATTCAACGAGGATAGTCACCCTTAGGTGTAGTTGCTCTGGGATACAATGCATGCCATTCGGCAGGCAAATAGGTAGGACAGTTTGACTCACGTAGTTGTCTTTGAACGTATAGGCTAACATTATCATGAGGTCGAGGGCAACAGGCGCTCCTCGACTATGTGAGATCTTACGTGAACTCATCCATCTCGATCACTAGGCCATGGATAGGAAGACTCCGCCGACTGAGGATATCAGTAAAGCGTGTAATCGCTACAAGAAGGATATTTTCCTCCGTGTCTTTCACTGGGTAAAAACGAGCGGGGCCGCTGTTGCTGACCATGGAAGCTCTCGTGGATTCCTGATGACACCCCTCCGCTGCTATCGTTGCCCAGATACCGACTTGACGGTATGTTTAGATATCTAGTTGCAGTACTCATGAGCGTTGCGATTGTGGTTGCGATCCTTGCTAGTCGAATTGGTCAGTTGTTCTAGCCCAAAGATGCATCCCGGGTTTGAGTTGAAGGGCAGCTTTTATTCCGTAATATCTCGATTCGCGTCTTTTCGAATCCCTATGGATAACTAGAGGTTTATTGCCGTTTTTATTTTATCTTTCTATGTGTTTTTCGTGCATTCATTTTCAGTCCTTCGTATTGTTCTTATGTTATCCCACGTTTCAAAAATTACATATATTCAACAGCCGTACCCTACTCACTGAACAAAAATATCCCATCTACTCTCAACTAAAACTGACACTTTACTCGACTAATTCCGACATCCTAGTACATAGTATCTACTTTAAAGTAGCAGAAACACAGTGCTCCAAAGTCATTCCACACCCAACATCTTACCAAACCCAAGAATAATGAACCCAATTATGCACTAAGCTCAGCTGACTAACTATACAGCACTAGTTATGCAATCCCCGCCAAGCAGTCAAAACTCCACCACTTAATCTCCATTAATATATAAAAAAAAGTATATGCAAGCCAGAAAACTTGCCACAGGTCACAAATTACGTCAGTTAAGCTAATACGAGATAAAAACAAGAATTTGAGCAAAATGGGACATCCCAGGACATTTTTTCTCCGAGAAAATATATCCAGATAGGTTTGATTCGATACATTGCCTGGACTGTTGCCTGGACTGTGCTCTATGAGACTTGTGGATGGCAGGTCAGAGTAAGCTAGCATCAGCTACGTCTATATGGTCCTGGATACGAGGTAGTTATATAGGAAACCTCCGTAGAAAGGGTTTTCGGTGGATTGATGGGTGAATACGAAAAGAGTACCTGGTAGCCCAACAGAACTATGCCAATATGTTTGCCTAGCGACGACAATAACGACGTCTATGGAAGAATGGAAAAGAGCAAAAAAAGAAAGAAACCCATGGCGGGGATCGAACCCGCAACCTTGAGATTAGACTGTGGATGAATTAGTAAAGGAGTTGAGATTGGTAAATTTATATGTGTGAACTGACAGTCTCACGCGCTACCATTGCGCTACAAGGGCTAGTTGGCGCACATACTGGCAATTCGTCATTGTGGGAGTTGACGAAGATTGAGTTCCGTGTCTCGAATGATAGGATCTGGAGCCGGACCCACCATGTTTTCGCTGTCAGACATTGATTAATTTCTAGAAGAAAGACCGTGCTAGTGTCATTATTGCGTCAATCCGCAGGCGATATCTGAATCTATTTGAATCTGTAGATAGAGATGGACTTGATTTGCATGTTGTACTTCATGACACTCCAACCCTAATGATTTGGATACGTAGTTTATTTTACACAGGACACAGGATATCCCAAGAATCTCCACAAAGAAAGAAAAACCCCACCCACTCTGACAAAGACGAGTGGATAACCACGCCTCTGAATCCCGGCATGCCTGTCTCTTAACCCTCCAAGCGCCGGATGAGATCATACCCACCGTTGCACGCCTCCAATCGGAGAATTTACAAGCCCACACTGTCTGCCGCGCCGTTAATATCATGTCGATCTTTACTGTTCACTCTTCCAAAAACTGTGGATTGGCCGATCGCGCAGTGGTGGCATGATCGGATTGACGTATTGATTTGGATGACGTGAGGTGGGTTTCAGTTCCGTGTGGTCGTGTTGGACCCATGGGTAGGGTTTCGCTGGCTCAGCAGGTACTGGTTCTGCTACGTAAAACAGTAGGGTGTTTACATAGTACTACACAGCTGTTTTGCTTGAGGGGCTTGATCGAGGACGGGGGCCGTCGGAGTATTACCTGTGAATTGAATGAAATACTATGTACTGTGTAGTGTGTATAAGGCTGTGGGTCTGGATAGCCTAGATGGAGTCGTATCGGAACTATTTTAATATACTTTCAGAGGGACTAGCACCTCAAGGTTAATTCCCTTGATCTATTTATTTTGATCTTCTTATTTCTGCCTATCAACTGACTGACGTAAATTGTGGCAAGGTCCGGGCGAGCACACGTGTAACAGCGTAGCAGGGCTAGAAAGTTAGTATCTGACGCTTAAGAGTCCATTTCTATTTTCTGAACAACTTTTCAATATTCTTCAGTAGATGCTCTACTGAGCTCTTAATACATAGCAGAATATAGTAGAGTCTGGAGGACAAACGTGGACTTTCTAGAGTAGAGAAACATCTAGATATATCTCTTCGACACCAAGTTCACCATAGTTCAAACCTTATGTCAAGAAAACTCTCGAAGTATACTGAAGTTCCAGTACCATTGACCTATAGGTCCAACATGACGTATATAGATCTCTAATGCCGATAGACATGACGTATGTGGATCTATGATATCTTGTATTCAAAGCGTTGTTGAAGTTATTTAATAGCACAAACGATCAGTATCTGGGTTGTAGTATCCGCAATTCTTTCATAATTATAACGATCCACACAAATTCACGAGCTTTAACGAATACTATACCTACTCTATCCATTAATCTAATTACCTTACACTATTTGACCTCCCAAGATAGGACAGCAACTCACATCGCCCTTCTCACCGCTGAAGACACCCTTCAGGCTACGACCACCATCATACCCTACCCCAGAACCAAACATGTCGTCTCCCACAGTGCAAAGAGCAACTGGCACTCCTCGAAAGCTCCGAGCCGGATCCGGCTCCAGCGCCGGACATGTCGCTGAACAGAGTCCCTCTAAAAGAACACCCCAGAAGCTCCAAGTCCGGAGCCGCAAGCCGATCGAAGAAGACGTCCCCGAAGAACCGGCTACCCCATCCCCGAAACCACGTAAGACTGTTCAGGGTGAGCAGCGTGATGCTCCCGAGGAGACACAGTCGCAGGCTTCCGGGTCTGCCGGGGGACTGGGAGGACTGGCTGGTGGTCTGACCGGTCAGGTGAAGGATACTGCTGGGGGGTTGACGAGGAGGGGTGAGCAGACTGTCGCGAACGCGACCGGTGTTGATTTGTCGTTCTTGAAGGGGCTTGAGGTTAGTGAATGGGGTCAGGTACTGGGTGATGATGGGAACCCAGTTGGTCGGATTGTAGAGGGCGAGCCTCAGGATCTTGCTGGATACGCTGTTGGGGATAATGGCGAGATCCTGGATGATGATGGCGACTTGATTGGTCGTGTTGAGGCTCTGCCGGAGGGCATTCAGGAGAATACGGACCAGGCGAAGAAGGCTATCGGTGGTCTTGCTGACATGAATGGTATTCCGGTGTCTGAGGGGGGTTTCATCAAGGATGAGGCTGGTGAGACCGTTGGAAAGGTCGTGGAAGGGGATGCTCAGGATCTCGTTGGGTACGCACCTAACGAGAAAGGTGAGATCCTTGACGATGAAGGCGACCTTGTCGGACGTGTTGAGCCTGTGTCCAAGGCTGCAAGTGCTGCTGGATCTCAGAAGTCGGGTTCTCAGGGCACCAAGAGTTTTGGAAAGAGTGCCAGCGAGGAAGCAACCGGAGAGGTGGACAAGGCTGATTCCACCACGAAGGATATCGAAAGCACGGCCGAAGAGAAAGTCGATGACGCCGAAGGGCAGCTGCCTCCCCTCTCTATACTTGAGGGCTTGAAATGCAACAAGCTGGGCAAGATCATCAACCCATCGACAGGAAAGCCAATCGGCGAACTGGTTGAGGGTGATCCGAAGAAGCTTACTAGGCTTGGTGCGACACTTGATGACCAGGGCCAGTTCTGGGATAACCGCGGGAATGTGATTGGTCGTGCTCAAACACTTCCTCAGCAGGATTACAGTGATGAGCCTCCCTTCGCCGGCTTAGATGGCCTCCATGTCGTCGAAGACGGATGGGTTGAGGACAGTAAGGGCAAGCGTGTCGGCAAGATCGTTGAGGGTGAACCTAAGAAGGTCCTCGGTCGCCCTGTTGACGAGGATGGAGAGGTCACTGACCAACATGGAAATGTCGTTGCAAAGGCCGAATACTATGAACAGCCGGATGAGCCGGAGCCTGAGGAGCCTGAGGTGGTCGACCTATCGAAACTGGACGGATTGACCTGCAACAAACTAGGATACGTTATGGGACCTAACGGAGTTCCAATTGCACGTGTTGTGGAAGGAAACCCTAAGGAGCTGGCCGGTAAAGAAATCGATGATGGCCAAATCTGGGACGGTCGCAAGCCCATTGGACGCGTTGAGCTTATCCCTGAGGATGAGCGCGAGAAGAAGCCCGAAGGCCCATTCGCTGGCCTGGAGGACCTGGTCGTGAACAAGGAAGGCTTCGTCGAGGACACCGATGGTAACATCGTCGGCAAGGTCACTGAAGGTGAATTGAAGAACTTGCGCGGGCGCACTGTGGATGAGGATGGAGACATTATCGACAAGTTTGGTAATGTCAAGGGACATGCCGAGCCATACGAGCCTCCAGAAGAGGAGGTAGTCGAAGAAGACTTGTCAGTCTTGGAAGGTAAAATCGTTAATAAGGCCGGCAATGTCGTGGACGCCCAAGGAAACGTCTATGGCCGAATCACCTCGGGTGACAAGCGACTTGCTGGACGGAAGGTTGACGGCAAAGGCCAGATCTGGGGGGACGACGGCAAGGTCATTGGTAAAGCCGAGCTTGTCCCTGGCGCTGAGCAAGAGAAGCCTGAAGGCCCCTTCTTCGGCTTTGATGACGCGGAAGTTGGGAAGGATGGCGTAGTCACTTCTGGTGGGAAGATTATTGGCCGTATCATTGACGGTGACGCCAAGCGACTCCAGGGACGCAAGGTCGACGAAGATGGAGATATCTTGGATAAGAATGGAAACACTATCGGCCGAGCAGAACGCTGGGAGCCGGAGGAGAAGCAACGAAGCGTCAACCCTATGGCTGGCCGCAAGGTTACTCGCGAGGGTGAAGTGCGTGATGTCGACGGCAACCTGATCGGAAAACTGACCTCCGGTAACTTGGCTACTCTTGTTGGCAAGGAGATCGATGATAATGGCTTTGTCGTTGACAACGATGGTAACAAGCTTGGCGAGTGTACCCTGATCGAAAATATCCCGGAGGAGGAAGAGGTCGTCGAGGAGGAGCCAGGCCCGTCGCCAGAAGAGCTCGAGGAGCAGAAGAAGGCGGAAGAAGATAAACAGCTGGCCAAGAAGATGAGCGCCATTATCGGACAAACGTTGGATCGTGTTCGACCGATCTGCAAGATGATTACAGAGGTACGCTACGGAATGATATAGCTTTCGTATCAGAGATTTGCTAACGCATGCACTAGCACATTGAGAGAGCCGAGCGTACCCCGAAAGAGGAATTGGATGAGGAAAGACTGGTAAAGGATGTCAAGCCACTGCTGGAAGAGGGAGGTCGAATTCTCCAAGAATGCAACGGCGCCATCCGGGCCCTCGATCCAGATGGTCGTATCGCAGCTACAGCAAAGGCTCGCGCTGCTTCACACGAAGCGTCTCCCGAAGAGTATGCTCTCGCCGATCAAATCAAGGAAATGACAGATACCGTCGTGAGTTGCATCGAGAACGGTAAAAAGAAGATCGCCGACATGCCTCATGCGAAGAAACAGCTCAACCCCCTCTGGGCCCTTCTCAGCGAACCCTTGTTCCAGATCATTGCTGCTGTTGGCTTGCTGCTGACTGGCGTGCTTGGGCTTGTTGGTCGTCTACTTGAGGGCCTCGGTTTGGGGCCTCTCGTGAATCGCTTGCTCGGCGGCTTGGGTCTTGACAAGTTGCTTGATAGTCTGGGCTTAAGCTCTATCACTGACGCTCTTGGCATAACTGGCAAGAAGAAATAAGGGTTCTCTCTCTGGGTTCAAAGTTCTCAGTTATGCTACTTTTGCTTGTTTGAGGCGATATTCTAATATTTGTATTAATGTATCATTCAATAACCGACAGAATGAATAGCCTGACGATGCCTAGTTTACAGATTGCGTTAACATTGGCGTCTTTATCATAGTATTTCAGAGTAAGTTTTAATAAGGGATTATTGCGAAGAGCAAAATAAAACTAGTGGTAAGAAGAAGAGAAAAAAAAAGATGATAGGATTCGAACCTACAGCCTCCTGATTCGTAGTCAGACGCGGTAACCAATTCCGCCGGCGAATGTGTACAGAATAGTAACACTATGCCAAAATTATGTATATGATACAATGGGAATAGCTGCTCTTCAATCGTCCAATATTCAGCCCTAACTATTTCAAATCATGATTCTCACTTCACCAACCTCCACCCCTGGACTACTTATTTACCTGCCATCCCCAGGGTCCATGGCCAAAGCACCTTTTCCACCTATGGAGAGCTTTTTGAGGACGGTTGTAAGAGATATCGCCAAGGCCCGATATTCCACAAGGCCAAAAGGTCGAATAATTCTGAATCGACTTCATAATGCCCTGGTCAGGCCTATATAGCTTCCCGCCGTTACAATCAGCGAAGTTTTTAAGTAAAATAATATCAAAAGTTAAATTAATAGATTCATTTGTATATAGCTCTCTCAATCAGTATAATGACAAGACACGTTGTCTATTATAAGGACTGATGTTAGCTCTGGCCATCTGCCGCAATGATAGAGAAGCTGTTCAATAAAGTCCCCGAGTATACTAGCATGAGTTAATCCTTGGAAGACTAGCGATATTAACATGCCATCCTCGCAATACAAGGGGGGAATACCGCTGGAAACGGGAAACCTGGATTCCGACACTAATCATCCTTGTTCTAGCGTTTCTTGGCGTATAATAAGAAATAATAAGTCTTCCTTGCATTTTGAAGCGGATTTTGTAAAATACTGTGTTTATCTGATTACGTACTAGGAACAAGACTGAGTAGACTGGAAGTTGAGAAAATCGATCTGATATCATTAAATTAAGTCAGGATTTACCCTTCATAAGAAAGCGCACAACCAACTAATCAAAAATTGACGGCTGTAATTGGTCGGATACACGCAAAATTTCTTTCGTGTCTAGAGATACCTTGGGAGTGCCAGGGAGTGTCAGGGTGATATATATGATCTGACTCTTCAGTGAGACGGGGTTTGCGTTTCACCAATGCCCTCTAATTGTTGTCGGATGCTTTGTATAGTCTGCCTCGCTCTATATAAGTACAGACGGTGCAGTAGTGACTAGACTGCTTGAGTGAAGCTATTGATCATTTAGAGGGAGCGAGGGCTATATCGAAACAGCTTAGTATACGGCAGAGACCCAGTTATGTTCAGGCTGATATATTGATATAAGATATCCTAAGGGATGACCTAGTTAGTTATCCTCAACTAGTATACTTAGTTATTAGCTGTTGTAAGGTTAAAGCAACAGTCAAGACTTGTATATACCCACCCCTTCAGCCTGATAACTGGGAAAACTTCCTAGCCTTTATAACAGAGTCTCAGTTTTCTTTCCGCATGACTTTCCACTACTAGGTACCTAGTCATGATCTAAGCAATAAAGTAAGAAGACTAAAGCATAGACATTTTCTCAACGCTGTACTTCAATATCAATTCTTTGGTGGCTCAACGTCAATGATGCCCATGGTCTTGTAAGTAAACCTGAGAGGTCTTGGTTGTTCCTTGGGATCGTCAGCTCTCCATCCCCCAATCGAGAGAAGGTAATCGCCAGCTGTGTCGGCTATTGAACGCCAATTAATAGACTCCGGAATATGTTTATAATTAACACCGATCCCGACGTAGACTGTAGCGCCGTCTTGGATGTAGTCTGTATTATCAAATTTGTTCGCGTCCCAGAAACAGCAATTTGCACCAGGAGCGTCACTCAAATGAACAACTCTTTTGTAATCGTAAGATTTGTTTCTGGTTTTACTCAACCAGAGATCCGGTACGGGGTCAAAATTGAGCCATTGATGAAAAATGTGTCCACGTGATTGGATATGGAAAGGTTCCCGGAACTTAAGCTATTTAGTCGAGAAACAAAGTGTTAGTAGGAAGCTCACAGAGCATTAAAAACAATTCAGGTAGTACATGGTGGAACCTACACCTGGCTTGTCCCCGCCTCCGAATCGCTTGCTTGCCATAAACTCGCTGGTCTTGTCTTGCGTCCTGCCATTCAATTTGACACATGCCTGGGCCTTCTTCGCGTCCTCCACAATTTTGCCGGTAACATATAGCGCTTGATCAAGCCCATTGCCTCGCAGAAAACGGACTTCATGAAAAAGGTCAATGCTCTGAGTGCAGACAGCAAGCAAGTACGGGAAAGAACATAAAACATACCAATATCATCAGTTCCTTCAGCAACGTTCATATAGCGTCCTGTACTCTCTTCAATCAATTGGAATACTTGACGACCCTTTTTCTTTAGACTGTCATCAAGGTCTTTCATCCTGTCTTCTGTTCTGTCATTGTTCTCCTGTTCTTTTTTCGAGTCGAACATGTCCTTCGCACTCAGTTCAAAGCGTTCGATTATTTCACTGCCAACCTTTGGAAAGCGAGAGAGAAAATGGTATAAGGGAACAGCATCGTCTTGCTAGTAGGATATCAGTGAGGGAAGGTGACAATCTTGTTCAGAAGAGGACGCTTACATTGATAACCCGCCACCATTTGTACTGACCGACACTGGCGCACCATTGAGGAGGGCTAGTAGACTGCATTAGTGTTTTCTGTCACGCAGATGACAAGGATAATGGTATATCTTAACTTGTTGCATAAGAGCGTATCCCCTCCCGTGGCTTCCCAGGCAACTTTGTTTCCAAGGTTTTGCTTCGACTCCTCGGTAGTCTTCTTGCTTTGCTTCTCACGGTTGAATTCGATCGAGGCCTGGTAGAATGCATGAGAGATAGAAGCTGAGGCCGCGGCTTTAAACTTGGAGGCCTCGTCCATAGCTTTGGCCTCGCTGTCTGCCTCTTTAGCTTTCGAACAAGAGAGTCGGCCACCTAGTTGGATTTGAAGAGCAAACATATCCCCGTATTTGTTATGGAATTCTGTGAGTGTTTTGGGGTTGTTGACCTTTTTGATGTCTTTTAGACATTCATCAGTGACGTCAAGACACACAGGATCCCAGTGAATGGTAACGCGGGGGAACTTTGATAGCGAGTCAGTGGTAAGAAATAAAGAACGGAAAGGAGAAGACATGCATTATAGTTGACCATCAGCGATTCTTCCTTCTTCAGCTCTTTTTTCCCTGAATTATCAGTAGTACCACCTCCTCCACCGATTTTAAGACCCCCCGAGATTGGGCCCAACCCCACTGCGCTAGATAGAGATGAGCGAGATAACAAGGGAAACGGAGAGGTCAAAGTTCATACCCTGCAATCTGAAAAGAACCTTGAGTGAAGGAGCTATCGGCAAGCGACTTCTCAAATGCATTTTTTGTCTCAACCACCGTGACAGAGGAGCTGTCGTCTACCCTATAATGGGGAATATGACATTTGTACGTTTCGTTGCCAGGCTTTTTCTCTTTCGAAGATATCTCGTACGCTTCAAACTCGCGAGGGCGCAAGGTGAATGCTAGGATGGCATTAGTCACGCCGTCCTTGGGGAAGAAATAAGGTATATACCGTTATATGCGCTGCGTTCAACTTTTCGAGGGTTACTATCCATGTCTTTAATCAGATTATGACCACTCAGAAGACAATTTGCTCTTATTATCACGCTCCAATCTCTTTCGGTCAGATTGGCGGCATGGCTAGTCCCGATATATCAGCAGATGTTACGGCCTGACCTTAATTCTTTGTCGTGAACTTACGAAAGCGTTCCCTGGGCTGCTTTCCATACATGCGGATCGAAGGCCGAGGTCAAGAGCTCGGGATTTTTCTTAATTACTTCCGGTTCATTCTGTTCCAAAGTCAGGACCTTCTCAGGCTGTCTGTGTTATTATAGATCCGGGAGACGTGCCTGGAATGCCAGGTCCAGTTTTTGGTTGATAAATGCCTTAGTGGCTTCGTCAATTCGGGTGAAAAGCTTCTTGGTCTTGAAATAAACGTCAAGTTTGGGAGCCTCGGGCGAGTTGACGCCCAAAAGAGCCAAGTATAATTCCACTTTCATGTCGTCACCGACATCAGAACCATCTTTTTCGCAGAACGGGCTCTTGAAGCTGGCCAGGTCAGCCAAACTCTAATACATATATGCAATGCCACTCACTCTTTGGAATCAAATACATTATTGTTGATGAGAAGCTCCCGAATATCCTTGAGGGTTTTTCCTTCGATTGTTTCATCTGCGTTCAGCTGAATGATCTGCTTTTGTTTTGAAGTTTGGCTCCTGGGGTCATATCGATGCACCCGAAGAACTTGATTCTTCTTAGAGGTGGAATCGACTGGGTCGGTCATGATGAGATGAAAGATCATTCAAGAACGGAAATAGTATGGATGGGGCAGAACTGTGTGGAAAATGGTGCACATGGACGGACTTGCTGGATATAAGAACGCTTGAAGATCACCACCGCCTGTGGGATAATATTGTGTGCTACTGCGTAGTGACGACGCGGTCCCCACGAGGAAGCCTATGTATCACAACGCTCAGACCGCAAGGCGCGAGCTGAACTTCTTGTTGAGGGGCTAACTCGGTCTGCGTAGCAACACGCAATATAGTGGGTGATGATGGCTCCAGTCATCTCAGCCTACCCCGCGTTATAACAGGATAGACCCCCAACTCTGCAGGATCGGCTGGCTGAACGGTGGGTCTGATCTGTATGTAGTAGGTGTGATTGGGTGTAAGCGGAATGCATCACATCACAGCTGAAGAGCACCTACCGCACCTCCTGCCGCACATGAAGCTGAAACAGGGAAATACTACGCGTGCAAAATCCCTCATAAGAAAAGACGATCGTCGATAGATCTCGATTGGTTCTATCATTCCTCTTACATCCAGCCGACGACCGCCTTCCTTGCCATATCTCTGAGCCCTCATCATTTCCCAGAAAACACTTTTTGAACCACAGTTGCCCACCCCTTTTTCCATTCACGAGTGGTGACTTAGCAGTCGACGTTTGAGAAGCTCCTCAATACCCCACCCATCATGTCCGGCGGATCCTCACCTAGCATAATTCTCCGGGTCTATAGCTATGAGCCGGGCACAAAAACGACCAAGCAAAAGCGTACCCTAGAGCTGCCTACCAAAGATGACTTGTCAACCATAGATCTGGGATTTATCCGCGGGCTTCTGTCGGTTAATGGGGTCTTCGAGTCGCCCGAGTATGGCTTCTTTTCCCTATTCAACGATGGCGATCTGCCTCACTAACTATACTTACACAGTGCAACAGCTCCCTTTTGTAATACTTTGGGTGCGGAGATGTCCGATGATATGACCTTTAAAATGTATTTGGATCAACTGGACGAACCAGAAGCAGAGAGTGATACAAAGGCAGACAGCGCACTCGCAAAAACCGAAAGTGAGCCAGGTCGCCTGTCCAAGGCTTCCAAAGAATCCAGCCCCGTTGGAGATATCCTTAAGGTCTACTACAAAAAGAAAAAGGTCACGAGCAAGATGGATGATGCGGCCACAGACTTTCTCAAGAAACAGCTGGACTTGAAACTCCAGGTAGTCTCGAGTCTACCAAAGCCCCATTTCGCTTGCTAACTTTGAACAGGAAGCGCCACAGCTGAAAGACGTCAGAGCAGAACTCCTTGCATCTGCATTCAAGGGCAGTGAATGGAAAGCCTTGACACCCGGAGATCGGCAGTGAGTTCTCATTCTTAGAGATTGGTTGGAAAGCTGAATACTCACAGAGCGAAGCCATGCAGCGAATCTGACAGAGCGAGACTGGAGTGTACTCATGCGCACCAACTGTCTGCTCAGCGGGTTTAAACTAGTCACTAGCGTGGTGAAAACATCTGATTCTAATGGTGGTACTGTGAAGAAAACTATATGTGATGGGGTTGCAAGAACCCCATTCAATGGTAATTTAAACCCCCGTTCAACCCAGAGGATACGTGCTAACTCTTCAACAGCTTTCAAATTGAAGCCGCGCATTTTCAAGGACTATGAAGTTGCAGCCCCACCATCCTCTGGGAATGGGGCTAAAACAAGCACTGAGAAGGCTAATGTAGGCTATCCTTTCGTCGCAGAAATCCTTTGTACTGATGGCGACAGCTTGAATTCCACATCCCTCGGTTCCGAGTAGATGATGCCGCGAATATCGATGTCGTGGAGACACGAAACACATTGAAAAAATCACTTGCAGAGAGTTCATTTTCCAAAACCTCTTTAGAGGCATCTATGTAAGCAAAATCTCCACACGATCACGTTGAGCCTTTACTGACCATACCACCCCAGGGGCGGCGGATTCTGGGGTGTCTCAGCAGCCGCAAAGGGCGGATTCGCTAATGATAGCAAGGACCTATCAGTTGACGCGAATACCGAGAACCATCATGATATCCATGTGACCTATAACGTGGGTAGCCGTTATATCTCTCTTTGCTTGATAAGCCTAATATCAGTATCAGTTTCCTCGGGTGAGCATCTTTCTGGATGAAACATCCCTTGAGCTCACGCCCGAAGTCATGGAAGATATTCCCAAAGTCCGGGGCAAAGAGTCACTAAAGGCCTTTGGAAATAAATACGGTCAGTGACTCAAGTCCCCTGTCACGTTGGAATCGAACTAAATTACGTGTTATATTCAATTCAGGAGACATCTTCTCGCGACAAGTTAAAGTTGGTGGCAAACTTACCTCCACTAACAAGGTCAATTCAAAAGCCAAGACAAACGAGAAGCAGCGCGAAAATGCCCTGAAGGTTTCAGCAGCCTTGTCCTTCTCCGGACTCTATGGATCCGGTGGTGCTGAGGGGAGTCTTAGTACTGGAGATAAGCACAAGGACGGCGAAACTACACAGGAGTTTGACAGTATCCTAACTTGGCATGCCACGGGTGGAGATGCTACTCTGAGCAATGAGTAAGAATCTATCCCCTGGTGCATGGTAGAAGATGCTAATCATCCACAAAGTCCTCCAAGCTGGTGTGGTACTGTTGGGAACTTTTATAACTGGCGAGTTGTCGAGGTAAGCTCCTATCACACATATAGTTGATATTCCAATCGATAGAGGCTGATACGACACATTGTTTTCAAAGCATGACAATATTATTTCGCTCGCTGAACTGATCAGCACTTTCAAAGACTTTAAACATGTTCAAAATCAGTTTGAAAGGGCAGCTCAATTAGATGAGGACGACAAGATGACTGGGGACCGTATATATCTGTAATAGCAGAGAGTCGAGAAGCAAGAGTTATGAATAACTGAACCAAGTCATTACTATCATGGATTCTCGCCCGTTTCTTACCTCCCATAATCTGTTTTCTGTGATTGCAGCAGGTCTTGTAGGCTACTAAAACGTATCAAAACCCGACCTGGAGCCGGGTTGGGGGCGGGTCCTAGATCTCTGACCTGAATCCGACCCGTTAACAACTCTATATCGAAACCACCTCCTGGCCCCGCAATGTGGATCAGTAGGTGCAACTTTCGGAGACATTGTTCTCATCAGCTGCGGCTGAGGATGTCTCCACATCAATCTCATACATTACTGGCCAAAGTTTTGAAACCGCACTGTCGATCATGATTCATGAACTGTACATGATAGGTGGCATAAGAAATTTGGAATTCGCAGGCTGATAGTCAGCTGAACTAACCGCACTTCGTGTATATCTAATAAGAAGTCTCTCAATCTCAGTTTGGCTCTGCTAAAAAGTATTTCTCTTAAAACATACTTTATCATTACCTACTATATCTACTGTATTTAACCAATCCAAAGTAAAGCAATACTCCTTCTTCACCTTGAACATGGCAAGTCCGTTTGCAAATGTAGAGGTGCAAAAGCTCCCCCCTCTTCCAGCGGATTTGTCTTCGGTCCAGCCTGGACAGTATGCCCTCAAATGTGAAAATTACCAAGAAATCGGTGCCAAGGATGGTGTGGTCCAAGCTGCGCTATGGTTTCAGTTACCGGTAAGCTGTGCATGCTTCAACAGCGCCACGGGAATTGTTTCTCTAGCTGATATGTCTACAGCCCGTCACCGAATCTATTTTCAATCGTATCCAGGCTCTTCAACTGCATGCACACTCCGGAGACCAGGGAAAAGTGACATACAAGGACCAAGGAACCTGGACTTGGTTTGAAGTTGTCGTTCTCGAGAATAAACAATCAACAGCCCCGATGATCAAGAACAAAATAGAGCATGTCTGGGAGAGTCACCTCAATCCGATGGAAGTGGAGGGATTCGAATGGGTAGGTACTATATGCAGGGAAGGTCATCGAGTGCAATACTAATATCATTCTTTTCTGTTTAAGAACAAGGGCAAGGTTTTCGACCAAAAGCATAACTTACTGCGCTCGCTCGAGGTTTGGATCCCGTCCTTCCTTGTTAAGCTTTGCTTCGCCTGCTAATCGATTATTAGGTTGGAAATGTCATTGCTGTTCGTATCTGCGCGCGCTTTCGAGGCTGGCAACTGCGAGCCAACAAAGGATACCTGGCTGTTGAAATTGCCGACAAACCCGGTGAGTCTTCGAAACAATAATCGGTTTTTATACGCTATCCATGATCTGACCACCGACTGTTTTATACAGTCAACATTGAGCCCGCCGGGTTTGATGAGTTTGAATATTTCCAAGACACACTCCAGGTGCTGAACGCACAGAAAGGAACTGGGTTTAATATCAAAACCCAAACCCCTTCAATGCGTGCGGATGGATTCGATGTTGATGCTACTGGTAATGAGCCACCGCTGCGTGTCCTGTCGTTTGGTGAGTTTCGTCCCTTTGCTGGTCAACGGTTACAGATATATTGTGACTAACACACCGGCAAAGATGGAGGAGGTGTACGTGGTCTATCATCATTGTATCTCCTGCGCGAGGTAATGGTGAAGATCAGCGGGGATGAGAAAAAGCCGGCACTGCCATGGAAAATGTTCGATATGATTGGCGGCACAAGCACAGGCGGGTAAGATTACATGTATATCTATCACAAATGCTTAATGCTGACATTTTGAACTAGCTTGTCTGCGATTATGCTGGGTCGACTTAAAATGTCTGTTGATGAATGTATCGAGGTATATAAAGATTTTATGAAGCAGATATTTCCAGAAGAACGGCCAACCCAAGCCTGGGTACCTTGGGAGTACGATGCTTCAGAGTTCGAAAGAGTGTTGAAGCAAGTTATAGAAAAACATTGCAAGAATCCCGACGAGCTTCTGCTAGACGAGTTCAGCGAGCCTCGAGTGTACTAGATTCTTTCACTGCCCCCTGCACAGAAGTTCACCGCTAATATCTCGGTTTAGATTCGTGCTCGCCGTCCGTGATGACGCAGTCAACAGTAAAGCACCGGTATTCCTCCGCTCCTACACCAATAACCAGCCGCAAGCCGAGCCGCAAGCCGAGCTACCAAATATCAAAATATGGGAGGCTGCTCGGGCAACATCTGCCGCACCAACATATTTTAAGGCCATGGAAGTTGACGGACACAAGCTGATCGATGGCGGTCTTGGTGCAAACAACCCAGTGGGATGGTGAGCTCCAGCAAATTCTCATAAAACTACCCTTTCCAATGCTGATATCTAGCTTTCTGTTTCTTCAGGCTGTGGAACGAGGTCCTTAGCGTTTATGGTGCCAATCGGCCCATACGGTCTTTGCTAAGCATTGGCACGGGCATTCCCAAGGACTATAAGTTTGATGTTTCGACTGTGCTTCATTTATTCAGACTGCCAGAAGGTCTTTCTGCGGCTGTGACCAACTCTGAAATTACGCATCTTCTTTTCCGGACCCTGCTTGATGCATATGCACCGTTGCCCAAGCAGATAAAATACTGGAGACTGAATGTCGGCCATGAAATACCCGGTTGGCCGGACCCAAACGTGCCTGACAACGAGAAGCTCCCAGATTTGGATGACACTAAGGGTATTGACAGATTTCTGGAGAAAACAACTGAGTACATTAAAATGCAGGAAAACCTTATTCGAAGGTGCGCCGACACGTTACCGAAAAGGGAGGACGAAAAACTCCAGTATCTGGAATATGTGCGAAAGCAGACTGCTTTCGCTACAACCTCGTTCAGGTAATTGAGCCGCCGTTAGCAGGCTCGTTTGCAATTAAAGCCGCACACAGAGTCCTGTATCTAAGTTGACATCAACATTTCAATATTATTGAGCTTTTAAGGACAGTCTTGTATTCCTTCCCTATTGAAAACACATACTTTCTACCAATACTACCCGGCTGTCCTCCGTTCCTACTGTAGAATAGCCTCTATCGTTCTCCTCTGTACCTGGAGTCTAGAAACTAAAGAAAAGACATGAGATGCAAATGACTACACGGTAGGCGCACGAAACTCCATGACACACACTCGTCCATCTGCATACGAAAGGGCAAGTGTATTCCCCTTGGCTGCGGAACTGGAAAACGGAAGATAATCGAAAGGGAGCCATAACACCTTCTCAGATGCAAAGGTCACCCAGTGATCCTCCACGGATAGCAGGGAATCTGATCCAACCGTCTGGCTGTCCGGTGAAAAGGTGACCGGGCTAGAATGATCCCCCAGAGTGCGCAGATGTTGACCGGTTTTGGTATCCCAGAGCTTGATAGTGTTGTCGTAGGAGCCAGAAGCGATCATTGAACTGTCCGGTGAAAAGGCCACTGACCGAACCGGAGCAGAATGACCATCTATGGTGCGCACTTCCAGGCCTGTTTTAGTGTCCCAGAGCTTAATGGTGCTATCGTAAGAGCCAGAGGCAACTGTCCCGCTGTCTGGAAGGAATGTTACCGATCGAACTATCCCAGAATGGCCCTCCGAGGTGCTCAGTTGTTGACCTGTTTTAGTATTCCAGAGCTTAACTGTCTTATCATAGGACCCAGACGCTATCATAAGGCCATTGGGTGAGAAGGCCACCGCGCCAACTAGGCTAGAATGGCCCTTCAGGGTGCGCAGACGCTGACCGGTTTTGGTGTCCCAGAGCATAATAGTATTATCATACGAGCCGGAGGCAATTACCTGACCATCTGGTGAGAAGGCCACTGATTGAACCCAGTCAGAATGACCACTCATGGTGCGTAGTTGCTGACCAGTATTGCTGTCCCAGAGCTTAATAATATTATCGTCGGAGCCAGAGGCAACTAAGCGGCTATCCGGTGAGAAAGCTACGGACACAACTGAGTCAGAATGACCGCCTAACGTGCGTAGTTGTTGGCCGGTCTTGCTATCCCAGAGTTTAATAGTGCGATCATAGGAGCCTGAAGCGATCATGTGGCCATCTAATGAAAAGACCACTGACGCAACTGAGTCAGAATGACCCTCCAGGACTCGCAGCTGTTGACCAGTATTAGGATCCCAAAGCTTAATAGTATTATCCTTGGAGCCGGAAGCAATCATCTGGCCGTTCGGTGAAAAGGCCACCGACACAACTGAGTTGGAATAGTCCCAGGCATTGATGATGTTGTCCTTGGAGTCGGAGGCCACTATCTGGCCATTTGGTGGGAAGACCCCCGATTGATCCCAATCGGAATGGCCCTTCAGGCTCTGTAGCTCCGCGCTCCGAGAACCCTCGGCTGGTGGTAGAATATGCACCCATCTTTGGCTTTCTTGAAATGTCTTATGAATAATACTGCTTGGCGGCAAGAACGCAAGCCCAGAGCAGTATAGCTGGAGTGGGAAATCAGTGCAGATGTAAATAATTCTGAGTACAAAAAGCTTTGCATCGCGCAAAAATGACGAAAGCTCGGAATATAAATCGCTCTATATTTCCATTAGTCCTTGTTCCAAACGGAATATATTAACCTACTTGTGCTGTTGACCATAGTGTGTTTAGTATATTGACCACGTCCGATAATAAACCCATCAAGCTCATTGCCTCCAACCAGTGAAGAAAGTGTCCTTTGAGGAATGGAAGCACTTCAGTTTGATATACCTGATCTTCCCCTTGGTTGAGATGATACGCCCAGTAGCGGCAGGAGTACTGTAGCTCTGCTGAGAGGCAATTATCAATACTTTGACTGTCAATTTCTACACGTTGTGTACCATAACTTGGTAGACCACAAATATTGTGTTTGAGACCAGTTTCCATGACGCGAAGGCAGTGTAATGCTATCTTCTGGTGTGATCCCTTTTCGTTGACATGGAAAATACTCGTTGTGTTAAGAAGAAATTCCCGGAATGATAAGTGTAGAATGTGGACCGGTGCATCACGGTCGTCAGGTACACTAACAACGGAGTGAAATGCGGCTAAGCGAGAGTGGACTTTTCTTTCTGGGCTATTAACAAGTCGTGCGAGAGCCCGAACAGAAAGGGGCGCTGCAAGAAGAATAATAACTCCAAGTAAATCCTGTAGCTCTTTTGCAAAGTTGCTCATCTCAGCCTCCCCCCCTAGTTTGTTTAATATCGGTAGGTAGACCCTTTCCATCTGCGAGCCAGATGTAGAGGCTGAATCTTTGAGGACTGCGTCAAGACGGTCTTCCGGTACCTGATATTTCTCCCCAATAAAGCGACACATGGTAGAGGCGACGATAAAGAGAGGAACGGATCTAGACACTAAAGTCTCCGTGATATTCTCACCCGGCCAGCCAGGGGGCAGCGAATGTTCCTTCTGTATTTTCCCCAGCCGATCCTGGAGGAATAGCCGTATATCGCGTTCAATCACTGGACGGGGAAGCTCATGAAGCACCAAGTCCTGATGTTCCAGATGCTGAAAGCCAAGCCGAATGGGAAGTTCAGGTCTGCTTGTCAACAAGATCCGCAAATGTAAAGACTTGGAATTCTGCACCTGTGGCAGAATATCTAGAAGAACTCTTATGTCCTCTTCTTGTTCACACTCATCTAATGCGTCAATCACAATCACCGTGGATGTAGGCTCGTCTAATCTCAGGTTTACTAGTGGCTGAAGAAGAAGCTTATCAAACTGTTCGCTGAGGGCTTTTGAGGCAATATCCGGATTGCTCTGAATCGCTGCCAGGATACCTGGTGCTAACTGACGCTTACTGGTAATCAATTGCTTTGCAACCGTTGATATAAGCCTTTTGGCATTGCCACGCTCCGCCTCACCCTTCTTGAAAAAGAAGCTTGCTCCTAGCAGCCCCTTTTCTCTCAAGGACTGTGCAACTGTACGGGCAATAGTGGACTTTCCAGTGCCTGCCATGCCGTTCAACCAAAATATGCATTCACCCTCCGGCGACCCGGCCCAATCGGTGATCTGATGACGAAGCTCAGTCCGGGTATCAGGAAGACATTTGTCTTCATGTTGATTATCATATGAGTCATAACTAGCTCCCTCTGCGATGGGAAGGCCGAAGTTCTGAATGAGCGCTTGAACAGACTCTATAATTCTGTCACATTGGCTTAAAAGCAGTTCCGCTTGTTCGTTATGGCGCAAGTGTTGGTCCATCTGAACCCATTGATGCAAATATTGCTCTTGTTCTTTGACAGAGGTTTGAAGCTCCCCGAGGCGTTGCTTGGTGATTCCGGTGATAGTGTCCTGTATCCACCTCCCAATACCGGGTTGTTGAGCAGTTAATACCTCTGCTGCGTATTGGAGTATGACTTTATAGACACCAATGAGTGCGCGTCCTACTTCGGCTCTTTTTCCAGCGTCGTTGCTGTATATTGCTTTCTCAATATAGGCACACCGGGCAAGGGTATCTGCCAGATATTCTGAAGAGTCAAACAAGGCATCGCGGAGGTCAAGTCGATTTTGGGTCATCTATAAGTATCAGATTCTCTATTTTGTCTTTTCTGTCTGACAATTCAAACTTCGCGATGATGGCTTACCGTCAAACCAAGCGAGATAACAGTCCAAGCGCTTGCTGCATAACAACTTGGATCGAAAGACACCACGGCACTAACAATGTCTTTGAAGGATAGCGCCGCATCAATTATGTTGCGTGAAAGCTTTCGAAGATCAATGTCCTCGCCCGTTGACCTCCGGATCTTTATGCCGCCGTTTTGGTATCCTTCATATTGTTGTTTGGTCCCCTGAATGACTTTCTCAATTATGGCCTCTGTGGGTGAATGTCCATTCTGGTCGCTGTCGCTTCCTAGTTGGGTTGGAGCGTATTTTAATGTGGACAATGTCTGCTGTTGCTTCCGGTCTAGCTGATCAAATGCAGATTGCCATAAATCCTGGCCTTGGTTAATGTTATGCTGGTTGATTGCGGGTGAAGCAGGAGTCAAAGATGTGGGGTCAGCCTGGATCCCTGTTTTGCTAGGCTGGGGTGTTTTGGGTCTGTGGCGCAGACGGGATTTCACGTCTCTTCCCCAGGCCTTTAGCTCCTGACGCATTCTGATAGTAATTTCTACAGAGTTGATATAAAGAGGCTGAAGTTGTCCTTCACGAAGACATGGCTATGGAGGAGGTTCAAGCTGGGTGAGAAGTCTTACTGCGAGATTTGGTCTTACTCCGTGCGTTGGCGCGGCTGAGGGGCCAGGACATGCATAACTAGTCAGGCATTGTTGACCAACCATAGGCGTAGCACAAAAGGTACCATCTAAAATTGATACTAGTCTCTAGAGGGCTAGGACAAACTCCAGCATAGCCGAGAAATTCAAGGCGGGGGAAAAGGTGAGGCTGCCATTATGCAGCTGAGTCGGATAGGGTTTAGTTAGGGTTTGGGCTCATCCCCATCCACTTTTAACCCTGATTGATGTGGCCGTACACTTCCCCAACCTCCGCCTCCTGGACTATTTATCTGCATGATTTCCCCAGCATCCAAGCCTAGAGCAGCTTTGCCACCTATGGAAAGCTTTTCAAGGCCAGTCTTGTCTTCGTTCCATTTGAAAACGTAATTTCTGCCTACATCGCCTGGCTGGCCTCCATTCATACCGTAGGGATGATAGACTCGGCGGTCACTTAAGATGCTGAATTTCAAGGGTACCCGAGCTTCAATTTCGCGGACGGCACCATTGCCACCACAATACTCTCCCGAACCACCGGATCCATGCCTGATAGCATGTTGACGAATAATCACAGGCGTCCTCTTCTCCACAACCTCCGGATCTGTAATCTTGGTATTGGTAGAATGTGCTTGAATGGCATGCTCACCATCCCAACTGGGTCCAGCACCACATCCACCACCAACGGTTTCGCCGTAGTTCCACCCAGGCTCGATGGCACCAGTAAGTGGATTCTTTCCACCCATACCCCAGCCAAAGCTGTTAGCACAACCGGAGAAGGCCGCGACACAGTTGAATGCGCGTAGGATTGTATCTATCACTCTTTGACTGGCTAGTGTGCTACCGCAGATGGCGACATTGGCATTCGGTCGTAGGATGGACCCCCTCGGGATTTTGATGGTGATGGGGGCGAGACAGCCATCATTAAGGGGAATATCTTCGTCAATTAAACATCGTATCGTGTAGATGATTGCAGAATGCGTGATGGAAATAGGGCAGTTATAATTTCCCCACATCTGCGGTCCAGTACCCTCCCAATCGAATGTGGCACTTCCTGTCTCGTCGATGGTAATCGAGACTTTCAGCATTGTACCGTCGTCGAAATAATCCGTCGCTGTCAATGGCATTTCTCGTGTCTGAGCAATTCCTTTCAAGTACTTCCTTACGGCTACCTCTGCGTTGGCCTGAATCGCATGCATGTATTTATGGACAACGGGTAACGTGAACTCCTGGCAAAGCTTCTGCAGCAGAACTATTCCCCGCTGATTAGACGAGATTTGTGCTTTTATGTCGGAGATGTTGTCTTGCAAACGACGGGTTGGACTGCAACCGGGGAAATTGCCTGCGTCCAAGAATGCTTGTCGCACGTCTTCCTCTAGGAAGGTTCCACTGTCGACGATCTTCATGGACCGGACGTTAATGCCTTCCTCCCATAGCTCCTTCGACTCAGGCATCATAGAGGTGATCCCACGTCCACCGATATCAGTATGATGTCCGCGAGCCGCGACGTAGAAGGCCAGGGTTTGACTGTCCCCGTCTTGTATAAAGACAGGAGTAATCACAGTAAGATCCGGTAGATGTGTACCTCCTGCTTCTGGGTGATTGCTTAAAAGTACATCGCCGGGTTTCAATTTCCCGTCCCAAAGGCGGTGCTGGTATTGTATGGCGTATTGCATACTACCTAGGTGAATTGGGATATGTGGGGCATTAGCGACTAGTCTACCTTCGCGTGAAAAGATGGCACAGGAGAAGTCCAGTCGTTCCTTGATACTGGTTGAAATGGAGGTTCGTTGGAGAGTGTTGCCCATTTGCTCCGCGATAGACATGAAACGATGAGAGAAAATAGAGAGCTGGATCGGATTAATAGTTTCATCCTCTCCCAAAGATGCAATGCCAACCTGGTTTCTCGATTTTTCTAGAATCACATGGCCGTCAAAGATATAAGCATCAAAGAGTGGTGCAACGAATATAGTCTGCGTGGCATCGATGATAAGCGCAGGGCCGTGCAGCTTGCTGGGGCGTGAAAGATCATTCAGATGGTAGATTGGGGCATTTTGCCATCCATCACAAATGTAGACACGTTGTACATGAGATGAGCGTATGTATTGATCACTCTTCTTAAGCTGCTGCACCTGTTTATAAGGCGAAGCGTTCGTATCCGAGGTATGATTGCGGCCGACTCCCCGTACCTTGATGGAGTCTACTGCAATATCGCGACTCAAGACGAAGGCAAATTCACGAAGATGTGTCTGCACAAAACTCTTTCCGTAGTCACGATCGTCTGGCTTAACTACGGTCATATTGGTGTCTGTGCCAATGTATCTCATGCTTAGTGACTCTTCGTATTCAATACTGCCTGCCTCAGCGCCCTGAGCTATCAGCTCCTTTTGCACCTTATCTTTCAGGTTCTGGATCTGAGCTTCAAGACGGGGAAGAATCTCGAATGAAAATGTACCCGCGAATGGCGCGGATGTTTCAAATTGTAGCTCGGCTTGTGAGATGCCCACTGCTGACAGAATAGAGGAGTGTTTATGGATGATTATCCTCTCAATCCCAAGCTTGTCCGCAATGGCACACGCGTGTTGTCCGCCGGCACCACCAAAGCTAGCAAGAGCATGAGCACTTGGAGCAAATCCGCGAACTTCGGTAGCATTACGCATAGGACGGCTCATCGTTTCGTTCGCAATATCAAGAAATCCCAGAGCGACTGCTTCTGGAGTGAAATTCTGCGAAGTCTGCTTATTGACTTCACGCGTCATTTCTTCAAATTTCTTCTTAGTGATATCGAAGTCCAAGGGCATGTTTGCTCCAGGTCCAAATATAGCTGGGAACGAAGACGGGACTAAGCGTCCCAGGAACAGATTGGCATCAGTCACAGTCAAGGGTCCACCCTTGCGATAACAAGCTGGCCCGGGGTGTGCCCCTGCACTTTCAGGGCCTACGGCAAAGAGACCATGACGAGCAAAGAGCATTGAACCACCACCCGCGGCAACCGTGGCTATATTTAGCATGGAGGCAATGACCTTTCTGCCTGCCACCACTGTCTCGGTAAGATAGTCATATTTGCCGTCGTAACGACAAACATCCGTACTAGTCCCGCCCATGTCGAATCCAAGCACAGGGGTCTTCTCCTCGTTGTCGAAGCACGTCCGGGCGATACCGACCACTCCTCCTGCAGGTCCACTCAACAAGGCCTCATTGCCTCGGAACTTCACAGCTTGTCGCAGACCGCCGTCAGAACTCATGAACTCAACCTTTCGAGGTAGTGTGCTGAACCCAGATTCAAATGCCGCGACGTAATCTTTGACGATTGGAAACAGGTAGGCTTCGGAGCAGACTGAGCTACTACGTTGCTCAAATTTGATAACAGGGCTAGTCTCATGCGATGTGGTGACATAGTCAAAGCCCACCTGCCTTGCCAGCGCAGCTACCTGATCTTCGTGATCTGGATAGATGTAAGAGTGCATAAAAGCGACAGCCACAGAAGTATACCCTTCTGCTCTGAGATTCTCAAGAGCTTGCCGAGCCTCTTGAAGATCTATTGGCTTCAAAATACGCACAATCTCGCCGCTTAGCGTGCGAACAAGATTTGGGTCTGTAATCTCCCGCGACTTATCCAGTGGGAAGGGATTCAGGTCATAGTCCTCAATGGTGACTCGCTCATTGATCTCGACAACCTTGGAATGCAATGCCTCAGCCTTGCGCACCTTGAGTGCAAACAACTTTGGCCGCGACTGATCTCCTATGACGCAAATATCTCGGAATCCCATGGTGGTGATGAAAGCAAATTTTCTGCCCTTCCCTTCTAACATAGCGTTCGTGGCGATAGTCGTACCGACGCGACATGATGCAATTCTGGAGCCATCTAGCTTCTCTCCAACTGGGATATCTCTGCCCTCGATAATCTCCAAGGCTCTGCGAATGGCCTCTGTCGGTGCATCTCGGTAGTTCTGCGGGTCCTCGGAAAGTAGTTTGAAGACAAGTTCTTCCCTTTCTGGGACTTGAATGAGGACATCGCAGAATGTCCCTCCACGGTCTGGGCTGCAGTTAGTAGTTGGAAAGACGAATAATGATGCATATTGAAATGCCTACCGATTGAAATGTTAATGTCAGGTGGTGGCAGCATCTTGGCTATGACTTCCAATAGCCAAGCATCCGGTGGACATATATGGCGGGCAGATGAGGGTCTTCATGATCATAGTGTGCCATGTATATATCCATACTCGATACAAGAATTCTAACAAACAACACCAGAATACCGGCCACACTCCGCACTTTTTGATATGTGTGAAGTCGGAGGTGATTTACCTGAATAGGATAATCTCGTCGGAGACACGCCGGTAACACTGCGATAGCGGGATGGTTGATATGCAGGATAGCTATCTGACTGGCCCATCAGACTCCACTTCAGCGGTGGAGCGTCCGAGCACACACTTTTAGCCTGGATTGACGTGGTTCTCCGACCAAATGTTGCAATCCCAAACCCCGCAGGTCGTTGAATAATCGAGTAGAACTGGGCTACTACTCAGAAAGATGGCGGATATGGAGCCGATCCCAACGACTGCAATATACCCCCAATGGTTAATTGCCGAAAGGTGCAGATTATCCACCAGCAATGAAATACCATACCCAACGTTATCGACTAAATCAATCCAGTCCCGATGGGGCTGATAGGCAGCCGGAGCAGCGGTGGCCGTATGCGTATCCTCCTCCAGCCTGCAACCGCTGCCGCCAGTACAAGAAGAAATGCAGTAAAACTCTGCCTTCCTGCAGGACCTGTGCGGATGCAGGACGGAAATGTTCGTATTTCGCGTCTGATAGGATGGCTGCGTCGTCACCAGAGGTCCTCCATGCCCGGATACAATGGCTCACGCAGTACATTGAGGACAACATACCTGGAGCGACCGTGGGCCAGAATATGCCACCGAAAGAGAAGGAAGCATCACAAGCTGTCGAAGAGCGTGCAGGGGAAATTGGCTCTCCTAGAAATCCGGTCCAGGTTCAGCATAATAGTCAGGCTCAAAGTACAAGCTCGTCCCTTGACAATGAGCCTGACAATGCAGAACAGAAGAAGAGGACGTCAGTGATGATATGGAAAGGGATAGACAGCAAAGGACCACAGTTGCTGGCATGTCTTAATGCTTACTTTCACCACGTTCATCGGGCATACCCATTCGTCGATAAAGCACGAATTATGCAAGTTCATAGTGCCAATGTGAACATAGTATTGATCGAAAATGATGCTGACTCAATGGTGAGTTTGGCTCCATAAAATTACCATCGCCCCGGAGAATACAAGAAATGAGTAGTAGAAAGACTTAATTAATGAGACTGGCCAGATGCTATACCTCATCCATGCCATCGGGCGGACGACGCTTCAGCGATCAGGAAAACTTAGCCCGCTCACTGGGGAAGAGGCTAAACTACCGTACTCCATTATTCTCCATTATTGCATGGAGAATGAAAGCATTGATTCAGTACAGATTCTTCTACTACTGGCGTTGTATTCGCTGTTTGATCCTCACGGCCCTGGTCCATGGACAACTGTTGGGATCCTGACCCGGCAAGCCATGGCACAGGGTCTGACTTTACAGCGTACAACGAATGTAGATCAAGTGTCGCCATCAGACGAGCCGTCGAATCGACTCTTTTGGAGTATTTACGTACTGGATCGCATGGTCGCGTCCTCTGTCGGACAGCCTCCGGGGCTATTTGTGCCGGACGCTCACATCCCATTGCCAGCTGTAACAGTTACTGAGTTTGCTTCAGCACAGCGAGCAGAGGTTTCGAGTATGTTGCTGGTAACACGACATGTCATCCAGCTGCGTCGTCTTGAGAGCAAAATCACGGATGCGATTTTTCTACGTCCTCGAGCAGATGTCCGTTCCTTGACCCCTTCCGATCGCGCCGCTATCATTAGCGAGCTTCATTATGCTGTGGATAACTGGTACAGTGATGGATGTCTGATCTCCCGCCCGGAAGCAAGTAATGTGAGGATCCATGACACCATGGCCTGGCTTAATGCACGTTATTATCAACTACTGATGTTGATATACTATCCGACACCGTTCAATCAACCACCACGTCCAGAATCTCATGAACACCTCCTCAATGTTGTTCAGAAGTATATCCATTACAGTCAGGTATTGTTGGAACTAGGGCAACTGCCGCTTAACTACATAACGTTGACCCGATTCGTCCCTGCATGTCTCGTTCTGCTTTACTGCTTTGGTCATACGACGACCATGGTGTTTTCAGCGAAGCAAGAGATACAAAGCTGTATAGCAATTCTTCAGAGGTTCTCCAGCGGCTGGGAACATGCTGCATCCTTGGCACAAATTATGACAGACTTTTCTTCTGTGGTCTCTATTTATGAAAGCCGATCTGCCAGCAGTCCCGTAACATTACAAACAACACCAGTTTTGCGACATGCCGCACAGCCATCACTTTACCCACGCGTGGTTTCGCTTAGAGCTCAGTTGATTGAAGTAGGTGGACACATCATGGGGAAGGCAAACTGCTACCAATTTATAGAAGGTTGGGATGCGGAGGCAATCAGCTCAGGCTCTCCAGCGGATACATCGTCGTCAACCGATGCTGCCGTGACGAGGGATATTGCAGCTTTATCCTCACCATTAGTTGGGGAAATCGGATGGGACTTCTTATAGAGTAGCCATTAACGTTCCATTCTAGAAATGGGACGGGCTTTTCCACACGTGGTGTCCGCAACCTCAAGGTTGCAGAAAGTGTGATTATTTTACGAAAGCTCTGCAGACCGCATCAAATGCTTTCGAATGTGCCCAATGACCTCAGTATTCTTCTCAACATGAACCGAATGGTTTGCATCTTGAATAATCTCCAAGTGAGCATTCGGAATCAGGGACGCAATGACCCGCGACTGGGCCGGTGGGCAAATCCAGTCCCGCTCGCCGACAATTATCAAAGTTTTCGCCGTCACAGTTGAGAGGCCATCTCTGTAGTCAAAGAACTTCTCCGGCTCTGCATAGAGATCATCTGCTTTCAAGTCAGTATGAAGCTTGATAAAGAATATATTCTACCTACTGTGTGACTTGGCGTAGAATACGGTGTCCAGATTGCGACCTAAGGCGATATCTGCATCGAAGGACTCGCTGTAAAGCGGAGCGGCTGCATACATGATGAGTTGGAACTCAAGGTCACTGTCAAACTGGCCAAAGATTTTGTCTCGCAACATCCGCGTGGAGAGACCAGGTGCGCGATGCAAGCGGCCCTCTAGTACTTGAATCGCTTCTGCTTCGTCTAAGAGAGTTCAGTTCAACCTCAAGCTCACCGAAACACTACAGCTCTGGCCCGTCCAGTTGGAGCATTACTTACGATGATGTGATGGCGCGGTGCCTCGGAGTATGAGGTGTGAAACATGCGAAGGATAAGTAATGGCATATTGTTGAGCGAGAAATCCACCAAAGCTTCCACCGCATATGATGCAAGGATTCTCGCCACCTACAAAGTGTCGTCGCAACCCTTCGATATCCTCTACTAGTTGTCGGAAGCTGTAAGGCTCAGTTCGAGAGCTCCTGCCATGGCCGCGAAAATCAAATGATAGTAGTCGATAGTCCGAGGATAGTGGCAAGAATGCGTGAAAGTCCGACTTGTGGTCGCCTACCCAACCAAACAGTCGATAGCAACGTCACATTAGCACTAAAATCACAAATTCAAAGATGACGATAGTAGCCTACCAAAGCCCCGACCGCCATGGAGTGTCACTATTAAGGGCGCATTCGCAGGGCCAACCAAACTGTAGGCCAGTTGTGCGCCGTTGATGGTGATGAACTCAACCATGATGAGACAAGGCAGGGAATACTAGGACAGAATGCCGAAATCTCGCCTACCATTACCTACATCAGCTGGCCTGATAAATAACCGTATTCAGACGATAGAGATAGCTAAGTTTCCGCTAAGAGCTAGCACCAGAGTTTAGTTTCTCTTCGCTTCAAGCACATCGGCCCCACGCCGGTAATTTCCTATTCGGCTCAAGGACTTGATTATCAGTGGGCGAATCTTGCGTGATCTCTCCGTCAAATGTTGTAAAGATTATCTGTACCTTAGCGGCCGCTTATTCAATATGGAGGCCAGACCATTCGTGGCTAACCTGGTTGGTGGCTGTCACATAGACATAGTGTTGATTGTGGGCGTTTATAGCTTCCCTATTGAAGTCTGTTCCATTACCTTGAATTCATTCCATATCTGGAATGAGTATAAAAGTTGCCGTGCTTCGTCCCATGGCCGAGGCTGTTACGTTCCCCCTCTCCCTCGTCGCCATAAAATATTCCTGGCTTGGAGTCAACTATGAGGCGACAAAACGCGGCACGGACAGAAAATGGCGATCCCACCGTCTTACCCAGTGGCTTCATTGACCACAAGGAGCCCTTAACTACTATCTCACGCAGTCAGGACAAACCCCCAACTGAGAGTGACAACTCTATTCCAATTTTGAACGAGCGCCGTTGGTTTCATTGGCACGAGCCAGGCACCTCAAAGGCGGACAAAAAGCTCATCTTCAAACTGGATTGGTTCCTATTAAGCTTCAGCTGTCTATACTTCTTCATTAAGCAGCTAGATGGCAACAATATCTCCAATGCCTACGTCTCTGGCATGAAGGAGGAGCTAGGCTTCGGTGCAGGGAATGAGCTCAGCTGGATGAACACCTACTTCAATATCGGCCAGATTGTCGGCGGCCCTCTGTCGAATCTTGCATTAACAGTTATTCGACCCCGGTTCTGGCTGCCGGGCTGCTTAGTGGCATGGTCTCTGTTCGTGCTTTTCCTTTTCAAATGCAATACGGCGTCCGAGTTCTACGGGCTGAGATTCTGCATTGGATTTTTCGAGTCAGCCGCATGGCCTGGTGTACAATATGTGCTGGGCTGCTGGTATCGCAAGTCCGAAATGGCACGTCGTAGCGGCCTTTTCGTCATGTCTGGCGTCCTCGGCCAGATGTTTTCGGGCTACCTGCAGTCGGCCCTGTTCACCGGCATGGAGGGCAAAGGGGGCATGTCATCATGGCGATGGCTCTTCATTTTCGACTTCGTCCTCGCCGTGCCTGTAGCCATCTACGGCATTATTTTCTACCCAGACACACCCGAGAATACCACCGCATTCTACCTATCCGAAAGCGAAAGAGAACGGGCGCGTGCCCGAATCGAAGAAGAAGGACGTACACCAGTCGGTAAAATGGACCGCACAGTATTCAAGCGAGTCCTCACCTCTTGGCAACTATACACCTTCTCCCTCGGTTACGCTTTCTGGACCCTCACCTGCGGGTCATATGTCACGCAATACTTCAGCATCTGGCTGAAGTCACTCAATATCTACTCAGTGCCACAAATCAACAACATCCCCACGGCGCTGGGGGCAGTCAATTTCGTCTTCATGTTGACATCGGGCTTTGTCATGGACAAGATCGGGCGGCGTGGTCCTGTCTGCTTCGCCGTCGGGTGTTTGTTAACATTCTGCTTTGCTGTTTTCACGGCGTGGCCCGCGTCTCGCCATCTCAAGATGGCTGCTTTTATACTCTCTGGTTGCTACGGATGCTATACGCCTCTATTGGCTGGATGGGTTAATAGCTCCTGTGGTGGAGATCAGCAACTTCGGGCTTTTACCTTAGCTTTCATGGTTAGTTTGGGTCAGGCGGTTGTCATTCCGTTTCAACAATTACAGTTTCCCAGTGGAGAGGCGCCGACATTTACGAGGACTCATGGCTGGGTGAGTGGGCTGTGCTTTGTGATCATATTGACGCTCTGGACTGGATTTGGTATTGAATCTGTAGAGTGGCTGGTTGGCCGGAAGGAAAAAGGCAAAAGGGTTATTGTTGAAGAGCCCAATGCTAATGTCTAAGATATACACTCGAGATTAAATTATAATATAGTGGGTGTCTTTTTGTCTCTTTAATTTACCATATTTTGAATAGTTCAATGGGTTGAGAAGGTTGCACTCATGTAGCATTTGCTACCATATCTTCACCTCGTTTTAATTTCATAGAAACAAAGAAGCCCGAGGGCTTGACGATGAAGTATAGTTTAAGAATATGGGGCTTGGTGTTACACGTCTCATCTGCACTCGGTCTTCAGCCGGGATGTATCTAGCCCAAGCAATACGCCATGGGGGATCAGCAGAAGGACAATCGGAAAGGTGGTAATTGAGCTCTAGTTCTCGACTCGTTCCTCTAATTCATCGGTCTCTTATGTCTCAAGCCACATTACTGGCTCTTGTGGGAACGCAACCTGTTCTGGCTTCACCCGACATGGCCAGGTACATTTCTGAACCCTAACCACCAATCAAGGATAAAAGGCTCGGACTGAACCAAGAACCTAAGACCTTGAACCAGACCTGATAAGGCAAGATTCAAGTTCTCTACCGGAACGATATGTGTCTATATTCTATAGCCAAGTAATGCCAACATATCATTACTTAAAACGCGTGCCAGGTCACTAGCTACATGTCTAAACGATAAACATAATAAATTGAGTAGCTCATTATATATATGTAAATAATATCTTTCCAACCCCCCACTGAACAAATCTTAAACCCCCAATACAGTCAAAATGGCCCCTGCAATCGGGAATCTTCTACTTCCCCATATCGTGGACATTAACGCCGAAGCCGACCCCAATGGCACTTTCAGTCTGATCCTACAAGATAACAACATCCCAAATCAATGGATACCACTCACCAAAAGACAACCGGCCCAAGCAGTGACCCATGTTGCATGGTGGTTCGAGCAGACAGTTACTGAGCACTGCGACACGACGACCGTTACCTATATTGGACCAAACGATATCCGCTACGTGATATGTGCTATTGCTCTTGCAAAAGTGGGCTATAAGGTTAATCGCCCGTCATTATAAAAAACATCCCACACTGACAGACATAGACATTCCTCCCATCCACACGAAACTTCGCCGAAGCAAATACGCATCTCCTCCGTGCTGTCGACTGTAACTGTCTTCTATGGGGTGGTCAATCTCAGCCAGCACACGGACAAGCCCTCGTACCGGATTTACAAGTCTGGCAATTTCCATCCCTTGATGAGCTTTTGACTAGTAACGTTTCCCACTACCCATACCACAAAACATATCAAGAAGCTGAAGACGAAGCCTTTGTGATTTTGCACTCCCCCGGGACAACAGGTAGGTATCTACTGACTTCATTCTATATTAATCAATATTAACCAACGGAACCCAGGACACCCGAAACCCGTCCTATTGACACATGGATATTTCTCCGTGATGGACAGGGGCGCACCACCCGGTACACCCCCAGACTGTACATGTGGATTATGGAACTGCGTAGAAAAAGGAGACTCAATGTTCGGAATGAGTCCGCTCTTCCATGTAGTGGGGTTTACCGTGATCATAGATGTCATTTTCCACGGCCAGCAGATAATCCATTACTCCTCCAAGCCGGACATCCATTCTGTGCTCGACGCCCTATCGACACTTTGTCCATGAGCTGCAGTCATCCCGCCATCTCTACTACAAGATATGAGCACTACGTCTCAGGCGCTCAAGACGCTCTCGAAGATCGAGTACGTGATTTTTGCCGGCGGGCCACTCTCCGCGGAAGCCGGTAATACAATCTGCAAACATTGCAAGCTAATCCCTTTAATCGGCTCCACGGAGTTGGGACATATCCCGCCGACAAAATCGAAGGCGGCACCTGAGGATTGGAAATATCACCAATGGCCCTATTACCCCGATGTACATATGGAGCTGCATGATGAGGGTTTATATGAGATGGTCATTCGTCGATCACCGGATGGCCGTCTGCTTCATGGGGTCTTTTATGTTTTCCCTGAGCTTCAGGAATGGAGGACCAAGGATCTGTTTTCGAAACATCCCACGGAAGATGGACTGTGGCGTTTTGAAAGCAGAACAGATGATATAATTGTCCTTGCGAACGGAGAAAAAGTTAATTCTATTGAGATGGAGGCTATCATCGAAGGTCATGATCTCGTGCATAAGGCTATGATCGCTGGTCGGGGGTTGACTGAATGTGTGCTTTTAGTGGAACCGGACTGGGACAAGTTTAGGGACCGGGACCTGGATGGTAGTATTATCGATGAGATCTGGGATAGTGTTGAGTCTGCGAATAAGCAGGGACCGGAGTATGCTTACATTGAGAAGGATAGAATTGGAATTGCGAGCCGTGAGAAGCCGTTTCAGCTGAATTCTAAAGGGACACTGAGACGTGCACTAGTCTCTGAAGACTATGAATCTAAGATATCGGCGTTGGGAAATAACGACCCTTTGAACCCATTGGGCTCATCAAATGACGCCTTTAAGGCTGATGATGTGCAGACTTTCATACGCCAGGTAGTGTCTTCTGTTTCCCAGAATCTGGAACTTGCAGAAGAGACCGACTTTTTTGCTACTGGGTTGGACTCACGGCAGGTGATTCGAATGGCTCGGAGCATCACCCAAAGCCGAGTTCCTCACAACAAACCTCGGTGATAAAACCCTAGGCTTATCCCAAAGCAAATACAACGAGCTCCTAAATAAAACGACCAACAACAAAGTCTGGGGGATATTGGAATCCGGACGAGTGGTTTCCTTCTTTGGTCTTTACTTTGAAGTCATTGGGTTCTATACCTAAGTCGTTGGGTATGCCGGTTGAGTGGATTCCTATTGTAAGTAACCTCTATCTTTGAACTGCATTCACTAACAGGTGCAGAACACGCTGGCCCAAGTCATTGTAGAAATCATCCAATGCGGTAAAGACAGCAAGAAAAATATCCCTGCAAGTGTCATAAATCTAGTCAACCCAAGAACAACCTGGGCTACACTTTTACCAACAATTCAGAGGCGCTTCGGAGCAAATCCTGTGAGTCTACAGAGCTGGGTTCGGACACTTGACGAAACAGGTGCTGCCAACGTTGAGAACAGGCCAGCCTACAAGCTTCTGAGCTTCTACGAGCGACTAGCCCGCGGCAATAGTGATGATAGCTTTCCGCAGTTCGAAACAAACAAGGCCAATGCATCGAGCCCCACATTTCGAGCCCTTGGCCCCATTGATCTAGTTTGGTGCATATATGGCTTGATCAGTGGATACTATAAATAATATTTGTAGCAAAATGAGACATAATTAAATCAACGAAGGGATGCACAAAAGTTAAATATAAAGGAACAAAGGAGATGTTACAGAAAAAGAAAGTGAATAACGAACGAAAGTAACCAGTCAAGGCCCATACCATCTCCCATAATATCAA
Source organism: Aspergillus novoparasiticus (assembly GCA_009176405.1). Lineage (NCBI taxonomy): Eukaryota > Fungi > Ascomycota > Eurotiomycetes > Eurotiales > Aspergillaceae > Aspergillus > Aspergillus novoparasiticus. Next base: position 447,017 of record ML733397.1, read on the forward strand.
ACCTCATTTATACTCCATGCCAGGCGTCATCTGATACCCCAACTCCGCTCTCGTCCGCAACTCAGCCTCCTTCTCCTCCTGGACCAGAGCGCAGCAAGAACAGAAAAACGTGGCACAGCAATCCCCACAACAACTGCCCTTAATACCGTAGCGTTCGCGCATCTCACCGCGTCTGATAGTCTGGATGATCCAGTGGGAGTAGATGAAGCCGAGACCTGTGAAAATCGTGCACTTTACCGCTCCTCAGCAGGTGTTCGGTTTTTGTTCGAGGTCTTGGCTTGACTTACGTCTGCGTTGCAATAGCTGAAGCCGTTCAACGTGGCATCGTGGTTCCTCGCTTGGGTTTTGCCGAATGTCAGGCACGGAAGGCACCAGCTCATCAGGCCTAGCGATTTGCAAAGATCCCATGTGTTAGTGGGTGATGTTCTGTTTCGAGAGAGTGTTGGTAGTGTCTATCTTACATAGTGAGCCTGGGTCACAACAGTCGAACAGGGAATAGTTCCAGTCTGGGTTCTGTGTGATATCTCGCGATTGACCGGGGTTGGCTTGCGAGTATGTTGGGGGTCCATGAGGCCAGGAGCGGTAGATTTTGTCTGTTGCTTCAGGCATTTTGAATGGCGCAGCTGAATTATGGGCAGAGATAAGCGAGTGTGAAGAGACAGATAGAGTGTTTATGTATGGCTTTGTAGTAAGGAGTGTGGTGGTCTAAGGCTGATATTTTCAGAAGATTAGGAAAGAGTGTAGTAGGTCCGGTTATATAGGTTCAGTTCTTTTGCCGTGGGAGATAGAAAAAGAAATATGCGTGTCTCCCTTTTTCAGCCAGATACCACGAGGGTTAAATATCAGCAGAAGGACAGAAAATTTCTATTCATCCACTTCACTCCTTTTTAGAATCATAACCTTCCATTTTACCTCATGGTAGGTCCATAGGGCTCTGTTACCCACTTCCAAAAAGGGAAGTCCGCGTTCGTATTCCAGAAATGTGGGTCTTTGGCCAATGGCAGAGCAGCAAGTGAAGGATCTTGACCCTCCTGTGGATCCTTTTCAGGGAACCCTAATCTTTATAGTAGGGTAGCAACCGTAGCATACATAAGACAGGGTTGTTCGCTATAAGGATCTGCAGATGCATGGTTCAAAAAGATTATAGTGTGGATACCATTAAGTACAAGTGTGGCGAGGTTAAACAACTCGTGCGTATTCCTATCGGTCTTGTCTTACCTGGAGTTATATTCAGACGGGTTTCATGCTCTCTGGTACTAAATAAGAATTTGCTCTTCTGACTTCAGCCCAGAAACGGAAGTTCACGTTCGTATTGATGGCAGTTACGAAAGAGCTCAAACGTGGAAATAAAAAACCAAGATTGCATTGGCGTTATTGGTATATAAATATCGCGTCAGCAAGATCTTGAAGTTACTTCATCGTACTGCTGAAAGATTCATGGACTTCGGTTCGCACACGTATTGATACCTGCGGCTGTGACAATAGGGATATGGTCTATGACGAAGACCAACGTACAAAGTCGGCAGAGGCGTGCTTTTCCTGACGATAGCTTCCCCTACTCTTTCCCGTGCCCAGGGACTTTTTACTACGATCGAATCCACCTCTTGCCGTCATTCTCCAGCCAGGGAAGAGGACGCCAAGAGGCGGACTCGAAGGGAGACGATTTTGGTGCAGCGGTCATGTTGCCATGGCCAGAATCCCAGTCTTAACTGCCGCACCATCCAGGCCTCTATTACTATAGGCGTTGTTCCTTAAGAACATAAGGGAAGACGGCTTACCCGATTAAAAGGTGTGACGTCTGCAGGTCACTGGACCAGAAGGGATTGACTATGTAAAACACTGATGATAAAGGAATAGGGTGACTTTGGTGGTGCATCGATATCATGTTTAAGTATCAGTGATAAATGCATGCAGGATATATCTCTCGTCATGTTTGTATAGGGTATGTAAGGTCTTTGTAGAGCTAAATGCCTTGCTCAATTGGCATTCAGCAATATAGGCAACCTTGAATCTCTGATTATGGTCAGAGCTCAAACATAAGGTCTGGGCATATTGGTCTCATGATGACATATTTCATGTATCAGGAACGAGTATTTGACAGACACAAACTGTTGTGCAGGGCCAAAGGGCCTTCTAGGCTTTGGCTGCCACGCAGTGCATGGGCCATTGGACGTATTGTTGGTGATAGACGTCGAGGTTATGGTGAATGCCAATGAGAATGTGTCTAGGCCAATCTTGGAGAAACCAATTCCAAGTAAGCTCATCCAACAAGAGGACAAAATAAGAGAATATCACCAAAGCCGGCTGGTGTCGCTGTCTAAGGCCAAACATGAAAGCGTCTGGCAGTCTATAGAGCCAGCCGAAGATGCATGGCGACAGAAGTGCAGTCGTTACCGGCGAAAAGGGGCCATAGATAGCATCGTAGCTCTGGTGAAGTCGTTCGAGCACTGTATGATAAACTGAATAAGACGGGGCTTCCCTGACAAGCTCGGATTCCATAAGATGTCGCAACTGGCCCATCCAATACCCATATTTAGAAGCGATAGTTGAACTTCTGGCGGAGCCTGTGTTTTCTGCGGCCGGTTCTGACTCGAAACCCGATTCCCCTTCATCGCCCTTTAGAACTACATCTGGTGAAAACAGCTTGCTGCTTATCTCCAATACTGTCCGTACACCCATGAACAAGGATAAAAAGCCGTCTTGACCATCGTCTCGAAAAGCCATGTACTCGCCTAGTCGCGGACCCATGGCGAGTGAGCAGACGAAGATGTGCACAGCGGCGGTATAAATCGCATGGCAGTTCTCTTTATTCAGCCGTGGCACTGCTGCTGCCACTTCGCGGATGGCGATGTTAAAGTGTCGCTCAGCTACCACATGATAATCTCTCCCTTGGATGGCAGACTGTTGCAGCTGCATGATTTCTGGACGCCGTGCTAACTGAAAGCCCGAACCAGCAAGTAGGAGGCGTAGTACGTACGGGAAAGAAAGCCCGAGACGAGAAAGTTGATTATGTTGCATTCGCATTGCACTTCGATGCTCTGATTCGCCATAGTCTGTTGGATTTAGGAAGTTATGAAAGAGCTCCATGTCGATGATAGTAAACTCAAATGGTCGACATGACAAGGTGGGAAAAATCCGCTCAGATGAGGAACATTGGAGTATCTGTGCTGATATGGACTTGCGAGTTCTATGTGCACGCTTCGGTGGCTTGAAGTTGGTTTGATATGAAGAAATGAATGTTTGATGGCGCTTAGTCGACACCTTCCTGTGCGCTGTCGCCGCTGGCTGCACATTCACGTTCTCTACTGCTGTGGATACGTTGGAACTCGATTCCTGAAGCTGATAGTCACACTGCACTGAGTGGCGCAGACAGCCACTGCAGGCTGGCCTAACCTCATCGCACTGAGTACAATTGTCAATTAACGGGCATAATAGTATTACGGAGGGAGTACCTACTTTGATCCTGCGACGTTTACAGTTGCCACATCCAAGGCGTGATTTGCGATGTGATCTACGAGATCCCTTAGCTGTCCCGTAGAGAAGCATATTAAGTTGCACCTTCTCCTTGGATAAAGAATGTCTATCGCCGATTCGCCGGATAGGGTTGAAATTCAAGCAGTCGTGACTGAGAATCGTCGCCAATACTTCGGAGAAATTCTTGTGGTCTCATTCAGGGGCTCAGTCAGCATTTTCCGCCTCTGTGATTGGGCTTCGCGAGTGAAAGCCCCATCCATAACCCTTACAACAACCATGGAAAGAAAGGGGAAAGAGATAAAATAGCTTTCTACCTGTCCTTCGACTGCACAATTCAAAGTGTCAATCACGGAAAGTACTCCGAGTTAGATATGTGCAGGGAAGAAGGCAGCCCTGGGAATACTTGTCCTTCTAGCATTTGCTGCCATAGTGTTGCATCCCAGTAGCCATCCACCCCGTCATCCATACCCTCCAAAGCAATTTGATCAAATGTGAATTCGGTCACTACTTGATCAGAGTCCGGCTGCTGTGTAGGAAAGGTGTACCTTCTTCCTGGTTCAGTCGACTTTGAGCTAGCAGAAGCTGAGGGGTAGTGTGTATTCTCGTCAACAACTGTAAGGTGGTGCATCGTTGAGCTTGGATGGTTTCGCAGTCTCTGTTCCGGCCCTCGTAGGTCTTGATGCTTTTGCAGCCATGATATCATACTCCCTATGACCCTCTTGCTATTCGCCCAGACATCATTACCACTTGAAAGTTCACCATGTTTTTCGATTGCCGCCCGCGCGATTCCATGAATTCTGCGCCCAAGCCTAGTTGTTCTTTCCCACTCCAGGTCGGACAACAAAAGGACCTTCGAAAGTACTAACAGCGCATACCAGAGATAGGTGTAGAAGGATAAAGGGAGGTGAATCGCAATTTCTGTTAAGGTCTCAAGGAAGGAGGTAATGAAGCTCTCTGACGATGAGATGAGGCTGTCAAGTTGGTCCATTTCATCGAGAAGGAACGCGTCGCTCCTATGGTAGACTATCTGTCCAAGAATGATAACTGGTTTTACTTTGACTTCGAATACATACGCGTCTGTTTTGGAGCTGTGATTAGCAGCTGGTAACGAGTCTCTGATAGTTGAATAGATTATGCAACGAGATAACTCACAAGTGCTGTTTCCTTGCTGTCTAACTCCATCTTTAATACCTTGAAATAACCCAAATTCTTTGTCGAGTTCCAGGATACCTGCCTCTAGTTTCGCTCGGCCATATAAGGGCGGATGCGTATGGCTGTGAACATTGTCGTCAAATACCTCTGCGCTTTTTCGAGCTAGCAATCGCACGGCTATATATGTTTTCAGATGTTGGTCTGATGGAGATTCCGAATTCTTCCTTAAGTCATCACAACATTGATTAATCCAATCGGTATATTCCATGAACAACTGCTGTCGAAAAAGCGACGATCTTATGGCAATGTCAGCAGGTTCGAGTAAACAATAAGTTAATACCTTACACAGAGCACAAATAGAACGTTCCCAGGAGAGCCCTCTTCCCAGCGGCCGAATGGTTCGCCACTAGCTGACGTGCACTGCTCGGCCTACCCAAGCTGGCTGCGATGTTCTGCATCGTGAAATTGGGCTGCCGATCGAGGCCAAGGTCAGCAACCATTGTGATGGTCAGTTGAAGGAACAGGTACATGTGCGGCAGCATTGACTCCCAATGATAGTGGTACCACGCTGTGTAGACAAGAAGCCCCAAAAGTAGATCTATGTTCCGTTCGTTGTTCATAATGATACGTGTACTAATGGTCCGCTTCACTTCATGGTTTAAATTCTTTTGCAATGACGGTCTATCTTCCGTACTGACAGTCATGATAGCCACGAATAAGAAGGGATATTCCTGGCGGAGACTGATTGCATTCATCGAGTCGGGTATGATTACAAACGGAAACTGTGGCATTTTGACCATGCGAAACTTGTCCAATAGTCGATTACACTGAGCCAAGGTAAGGATACCAATGGTCAACAAGTCGCCGGGCTCGCCCAAGTCGGGTCGCATAGTGATGTACTTTGTGTGTTCAATTGGCGCATTATGTTGCTGTAGGGCATGTGGCACTGCCTCATCACCGGAAATGCCATGTCCAGAAGCTCCCTTGTCCTGCGGCTCCAGTCAGCCAACTTTGCATACTCACACATAGCAAAAGGTCAACTTACCCTTTTCGTGAGTTGGTCGCGAAGTTCATTGATCTGGTCCTGAAGCTCATCAATCCGGGTTTTTCTACCTGGGTTGTTCGGCAAAGTGCTCGGGAAAACACAAGGACGGCCCAGTCGAGAGCACCGTTGACACTCTTTGTCATTGCCTTGTGTAGAACATTTGACTTTCAGTTCAATACATCGGAAGCACGCATGGCGTCTTGACGATTGTCGTCTACTCATGTTGAAGTAGGATATACATTCTCCTGGAAGCAGAAGGGCGACCGTAGATATCGTTGAGGGTCAGAGAGTCGGAGTCGGAAACGGACCCGGAGTCGGGGTTGGACACGTGCCAAATCAGGTGCATAAACAGCATTCGCCATTCTCTGTACAATTAGGGTTAATGTAGCATTGTTGGCATCTTATTATCTGTGCTCAAAAGCCATTTCAAAGTGAATCGTAAGCTAAGACTGAAGTATGTTAAGTTATACTTGATGGCTATAGAAATTGGACGAGACTCAGTTCGGAAATATATATCCACATACTTTCCCCTTATATGCTCGAAATCTCTGAGACAGATTTCTTGCGCGACCCCTCAATGAAAACTCTCTTTTAAGGCTATTTTCAATCTTATTTTGTGTTCCCTGTACACTTATGAGGCTACGAAAGCCCAGGACATCTCAGCAGTTGGTGTTCATCCAGCAAGGTCTAGTAATTTCTAAAGTGGAGCGACCGAGCACCAAGCAGTTAAGGGGATCACACGTCAACAGGAGGTAGACAACTACGACAACCCCTTGATATTCCCGAGAGCTACTGTCAAGTCCTGCAGCAGTAAACCCTGACTTCATTCGGCCCCTTATCAGGTAGTATCCATTACCCTACTTGAATAGGCAGGCATTTCTGTGGTTAATATATTTAGAACACCGGCTAAAATGGACTTAGGTCTCCACATCTTAAGGGCTCAACCAACCACATCCGAAGAAACCTGAACCAAAGAGTTGGAAGAAAGAGGTAAAAGCTTGGCCAAAAGTAAAGGAAAAGCGAACGCCGATCGCAATCATATCGTGAATGAGTGGTCAAGGTGCCGTCGCTCTTTGGTCAGTGATACCTCATTCCCCCACCCGACCATTCGAACACCCGTTCAAGATGGGTTTTACGTATTGTGGTCCTGAAATAGCATTTTCGAGTGACTATCGCTGTTACGTATAGCCGTTCGCCAATTTTTTACGATACTTTTCATGGATTGGACCGGCAAAGATATCCAAAAGATGATTTTACACATTGCCTTACTCGATCAAAGCGTGCCTATGTTAGTCCTGTGCCAGGTTGACACAACACAAGTGAGAAGTAGGAAAGAACGGATTTATAGCCGCATAGAATTTATGAGAGAAAGGGGATAAATCGCACGAGTCTTCTAAGCATCGTAGCAGGTTGTTCGCAGTACGTGATGCAAGTTCGTCCGAAATATTAGATGGACGGAGAGGGACATGGTTTTATGTCAATATTCTCCGGTCATCAAGGTGCATCTTTAGCGAGGGATTTAGACTTTGGATAGGTTCCGACGTTAAGATGCTGCGCCAAGATGAGTGTATAGACGCCGGCAAGGCAACGCTCCGGAAAATACCGGAAATTTTTACGCTTAGACCTCTCTAGAAGAGAAGATAGTGAAGTACCACGTGTATGTCTGAGCATTCTGAAATACTTCGTACTGAAGCATTGCAAGTGATGAGGGTAGGATGCGAGACAAAGAAATCAAAGAGCGACAAAGAAATGAAAGAAATACGGATATTGGCGTGGTTTCAATGTGCGGTTCCGACCTCTTGGAGTCCTTGGAGTATAGCGCTCTAGTGGCTCAATCAAGAAAACTCTTATGATATGAGAGTATATACCTATCCATGCTACCATTGGTGTTTTATCGCTGGCTCGGCATACTCCGTAATATAGGAGTAGCGTGGGACTAACCCTTAAGCGAGTCCAATACCCACTTCTAGCTGAAGGCCGTGGTGGCCAAAAAAAATAGCTCAAGAAAATTGGCTGTGTGACTGTGGAGTATCACATTTAGTGCTGCGACCTGTTCCTATCCCACTATGGCATAGTTAGTGGTCTACTCCCGACAGAGGCAAGTGCTACAAGCTATCCACCCAAGTGCCGTTCCTGGCTCCGGAGGTGGGCCTCGGAATGTCACTGAAATCTGACACTGAGGGAGACAATGAATTAATGAACAGGCCCACCCAATCTCTATATAAGGATCGGCTTCCTCCCATCCCGGGCCTTCCTACATTTAAGCTACTTACTCACACTGCCCTTGCGTCTAAATCTGAAAAGCATAACCTTAAAAGGTATCTCGCACAGTGTTTGTTTGACGGAGATCGTTCTATGTGACTAATGACCTCCAGTCCTTCAAACCCACTTGATCGATCGGCAAATATGCGTCTCGCCTATCTCATCCTCTCTGTCTTTGTCGCTACCGTGGCTGCGGTGCCGAACCAATGCACGCCCAACGGTCTGCCATGCGATTCGCAAACACCTTGCTGCTCGAAGGTCTGCGTCATTAAGGGCGATATCGGCAGCCCCAACGAGAATGGTACCTGCGAGTGAGCGTTGGAAAACTTAGTGGACTTGGCCTTGTAACATCTACAAACTATCGAGGGTTGAGGATGGAAGGACCAGAGGGAAGGACGGAATTGCACACTTCGGTTGATTTGTCAAAGAGATACCACAGTTACGAAGAAATGTTGAAACCAGCCAGTTAACTGTCTGCCGAGGACGACTCGTAATTTGCTTTTTCGCCTTTCTTGCAGATATCTGGTTCCGGTGTTATTTGACACCGTATCGATTTGCCTTTTGAGTATACCAGTGGGGATCTCCTTTCCAGCACAGTCACAAGGAATGTGCCGATACTTACTTTATCAAGCGTCCACACACTATAGGGACAGTTCTGATAAGATCGACAAACTCATGGAGGATCCGCAGTTCCGCACAGTCGATCCTTGTCTCGCGATCTTAACGGTCCAGGACCAGTAGATCGTTTACTCTTTGAGGTTAATGATATGCGACGTCAGAATCTAAGCCGACCGCGGAAGTATTTGAGAATCAAGCTGAATACGTTATCGTTCATAGCAGGAGAGGTAATTGATATACAATGGCAAATCGGTTCATGGAAGCCCCCTAATATCCTGACCTAAAAAAAGGAAATTCTCCTTTGTACCCGTGACCCCTTACTATACCTGATTAGGAATGGCAACACTTTCAGGCAGTCAGGCCGCCAAGCCTCCTCCCTCTCTAAGATAGTAGAGGCATATCCTGTTTACGCAAACCAATCATAATAATAAGAAATTGTACGATTTGGTTTACCTTCTTTATACTCTTGAGCCTGTTCGAGAGTCAGCTAAGTTCGTCGCGAGAGTTATAGAACTTACCAAAGCATCAACAAAATAGTCCACCAGCTCAACCTCTTCCTTCATCCACCGTTCTTGTTTTGGCGAACGATCACCACCCTCAGGTTTCACTGGAATCTCATTAAACATGAGGACTATATGAAACTGGTAACTAAACAGGATATAGGGGTTGAAAGAGATTTATGTGTTTGTCGGGATTTTCCACGCACGTAGTCGGATCCCTTTCGAGTTTATCTTTCTTGCCTGAGGCATGAAGGCCGCCACCCTCTGTAACATCAACATCTCACTAGCATCACCAAGCTAATAAATATATACGAGACAAACCCACCAGCCTTATCATTAAACATAATCGAGATATCATCATGCTCAAGCGGATAATTAAGCTCATCTAGACACACAAACCCCATCGTTCTCTTGGTTCTGTGACCGTAGAATACCTTTGAGCAATGCTTGATCAACCATTCCAGATTTACTAGATGACTAGCTATAGTCGGTGAGCAAGATGACAACGATAATATTTTTGAGCATAAATGTCTCAACACACCAATAACCATACAGATCCATATCCATGCTGATGTATGGTGGCTTGTCACGTTTTCGGCTCTTGTCCCGAGAACCCTTTAAACAACGGTGAACTAGATGGAAAGCCTATACCGTACCACTCTCGTTCCCCTCAGAGGCCTGTGGTAACACCCACTGACGGAAAAACTTGACAATAATCGGCGTTGCATCCAGATACGTCCCATTAGGGTTATCGCTATTCGGCCGCACACTAGGCCAGGCATGTCCCAATCCACCAATCCGGTAATGAGTAACAATCCCAAGATTATCACCATTCCCATACTGATACTCCTGTACATTACCGTCATACAATTCTTTAGTCGTGTTTTGAAGTCCGTACCCCAGTCGCTTCGACCATTCACGAACAAAGTGCGGAATAGAAGGAAGACATTCGCCGCGCCGGCCACCTCCCCCGTAAGGAATTGTCTTATCGGCCGTACCATGAAATTCAAGAATAGGAATTGAGGGGCGACCGGGAGAGCACGTGATGGGCACCGTGGTAGGGTGACAGGCCTCTTCAGAAACATCCTGATAATAGGCACCCGAGACTGGAGCAAAGGCTGCAATTCGGGTGGATGCCGTTGGGTCACAGGCCAGCAGATTCGTAAATCCGCCTCCGTTGGACTTGCCTGCTGCGTATACACGTGTCGAATCGATGCAGTACTTTTCCTGGAAGTAGTTGAGCATTTCCATGGTGAATGCTATGTCGTCGACATCTTTCGAATCTGGGTCTCCTTGCCATTCTTTCTGTATGTGGTTTAATATAATCGCTCAACTGGTAAGAGTAATAAATTGATAATCACATACGTTGAGCCCCTGCGGGTAGACAGCAATAGCATCTGGATTCCAGTCTTCATTGCTGAATTGCGACAGCTTCTCCTGGCTTTCGGCTGTTTTGCCTCGTCCATGGAACGAAAATATAAGTGGGGTAGGTTTGTTCACATTATAGTTGGAAGGAATGTGGACCCGATAGAATCGATGAGTACCATCTGATGTGGTGAAGTTGACCCCATAGCTGGATCCCCCAGGGTTTTGGTTCGGGGGTAAGGGTTCTCCGCAGCCTGCTGAGCCAGCGGCACTGGCTAGCCCAGCGGTGGTGGATAGAAGAATTACTGAGAGAAACTTCATTGCTTCTGCCAGGGAGAAATCAAGCACTCTTCTTCAGGGGAGATCCAAGGCTTATGTATTCCAAGTTTTCGTGAATGCGCCTTGCTTATGCAGATCTATTACCCCTTCTGGATATATTGGTCTAGGCCGACGCACTACAAGTCCGTGCTTGGCAAATGGTCTCTTCGGATGCACGACGATCAATGTTGGATCGGCATAGCTGTTGCCGGTTGAGCACTTTCCTCGTAGCCATCCGAATCATGTCCTTATTGCCTAAGAGATACTGATCTTTCAATTCAAATTTCTGACAGGGGAAAATACGAGCGTCGCTGTCGTTCATCGAACATGAACCCATAATATACTCAATAAAGCGATACAGATATTACAAATACCCATTGCTAGCATATCATATTTGCGTGTGGGTCTTTGATAAGCATAATTTGCTAGAGCTGCACCGAAAAGTAGCAATGGGAAAGATACTATGCAGAGAAATTAGCAGAGTAACTATGTAAAATAATTTGGTAAGAGTCTCTTACAGCTTGTAAGATATCCGGAAAAATATAGAGTAATAGACCAAAGCAAGAACGTAGCTGAGAGGTATAGCATCCCTATCATTGTAAGAGGATTAGTATAATACTTCCTACACACCTTTCCTTGAAAGAGAACTGACAGTTACAGAAAGTTCCAATATATGATCGCTCCCAAGCGTCAACCCTATCTTCACGGATACTTTGGAAAAGACATAGCCCAATATCCACTCCAAATACCTCTTGAAGATCTTTTAAAGTTGTCTCATGAAGCTCAGAACCCCGCCCAAATTGCCAAGATCGGGCAGCTTCTTCTGCGAAGTTGGGATCTGTTTTATGCTTAGATGTGAGGGTCTGTATGATATAATTCCGGACTTGCTCTGGGCACGCGGATCGATCAGGAAGTCGGGCCATTTCAACCAGAAAGTAGCGACTGTAAAAGGATGCACGATGTTGGGTTTTCTAAGAGGACACGAGCTGGGGCAGAGGTCAGAAGTCGATAATTTAAAGTGGATTTATCTGGTGAACTAACATAGTCAACCACGTGATGCAACACTCGATATAATGCGATTCCACTTACTCCGAGACGGTCCCGACTGGTCGAGATCCCAGCACCGGAAGTACAGGGATAGCACTTTCACTGACCTATTGACCGCGCATAAATCACAGTGGGTGCTTGGTGGTTGGGTCTCCACCAAGTGGCCCCCGAAGCAGATTGGTCAACACTGAATATCGAGAGACAGGGGTATGGGATATGACGCGGTTAGTTAACACTCAGTTGCTTATGTGTTAGCTTCGGGTTGTTGGAACATTTTGCGTTTAGTAATAGGCTACAGGATAGTGGACAGGAGGCAGAGAAGCCAAGCGCTAGGGACTTAATTGTCGTCAACATGCCACCACAGATACTGGAACATGATGGTGCTTCCTCCCTTGCAACCATTCACTTGAGCTTCTTCTATTGTAATTTCTTATCTACTGCATTTGAAATAATAATCTGTACCTTTGGAAACCTCCCCACTGAAGTCATTGTGCGCATTATTCAATATTCTGATCATACTGCATACTAAACTCACAATCCTTCACCCCAAGAAAACGGATTAAGATAATATTTCCCAACATATTTGTTCATCATCTCCCAACACCAGTACAGCCCTGCTCCTGTACCAGGCGAAATGAAATGGTCGCACATTGGCCCCTCCACGTTGTAATGTAATGAAGTAGAATATGCCGCAAGCAACAAAATGTAAGCGGCTATACTCCTTGCCGATATATAGCATAGTTGGACGATGGCATGTGATTCGATCGGAAGCAGACAGGCCAGTAGATGATGGATAAGGCTGATCTGGTACCGGTATTGCAATGAAAGGTGAACGTAGTGGCTCACGAACCGATCCATGAATGTTTCTGCTGGTGATTTACGGAGGAAGGATATTACTTTCTGTAGTATCTTGGATTCCCAGTCCTTGAGATTGCTGGCCCCTAACTTTCCGGCCTCGGTATCCAGGGTCTTCCCGGCGGTGGCCAGGACTTGATCCATCAGTGAGTGATCTGATATAGACAAACGGCAAGAAGATTCATCCGACTTCATTGGTGTTGCTCTTGTCTCATTGGAGAATGCAACTTGAGGATTATCGTATTGTGGGAAGGACGTATAGAATCGTGGAGTGAGAGGTTGAATTGTTAAAATTGGTTGTGAGCTGGTAGTCCAGGTTGGGGAGTAGAAAGTTATGTCATCAAAGTGAATTGACTTGGGAGGGATATATTTAATAGATACTGGGAAAGAGGTGTGGGACGCCAGCTCTGATAGATACTGTCGAAAAGCAAGTTCGAGGTCCCTAGCAGGACGTTAGACATTGAGAACCGTACATGAGAGCACCATACTCGCCTCTCAACTCCTGTTTCCTTTCGAGGAATACTCCCTGGTCTAACCTCGGGTCTTTTCAGGTAGGTGAGTCTACCTCGCAATCGAATCCGGAGCGCTTCTTTCACAATTCGAGGCGCAGAAACAGCACCAACATGCGTCCATCGGGCAATAAATCTCGCTATAATCCAGCCTGGGGCATTCAATGGATCTACAGGCTCTCCCCAGGAAGATAGACGGCCGATTACCTTGACTTGGCCATCCGGGGTATTGGAGCTCAAGTTGGATTGGAGGGACGAGCCAACCACGGGGTCCATTGACTTGAATACCATTAATCCGCCAACCTTCTCGAAGGGTGAACCGAAGATATCTTTCTCCCAGCTACCTTTGTAGTGTTTTGACCTTGGTACTGATGGAGACAAATGAAGAGACACTGTATCATGGCAACACTTCGCCGACGCCGTCGCAGTCGTTGACCAATTATTAACACTGTCAACAGCCAAGCCATCACCGGTTACCCGGAAGAAGAAGTTCCTTTTTTCGAAAAAGGAATTATTGATCTCCATGATCATAGCAGTCAGTTCCTGATCTGAGGAATACAGGTACCAGTAGCTAATAGCGCTTTTCTGGAACCATAAAAATCGTGGTACGCTAATGAGATATGCGTAAGGAAACTCTTTCGGATCCTCGCCCTAGTAGCTAGCTATCAGTACTGTGTCCCGACCTTCTGATGTAGCTCCTTCATACCACTGATTTCAAGAAGACATGTAATTTCTCTTCTAGACTGCGGTCGCCGCTGCCACGGTCGAGGTAATAAGTCGGATCGATAGTGAACCAACATTTTTCCCAAAGTCGTTCCCGTTGCGGTAGATTATCAATAGACAGAAGATTCCCAACTCGTCCACGAAGCCCAACCGGTATACCGATCAGAAAATAATCATACCAGTAATTATACCGCTCCGTCTCAGGGAATCTGCGTGTATGAGTGAGTCTGGCAGGAAACAGGAGCGGCTTTCCTATGAAGTCTCTCTTGATATCTGAATTCAGCAAAATAAGTCTTCGCCATAGGAATGCCGCAATCATTAGCGAACATAGAAGAGAGCCAATCGCTGCCACCAAGCCTATCAGAAGGATAAAGACGAGCAACTTCATATTAGGGGTTGCCCAATTAACGATAAAGCCACCCGTGACGTGCGGGATATATTTAACAGTATAGCAGCACATCAGAAATAGCAGAATAAAACACCATCAAGAGGGATGTATGAGTGAGGGTGGAATATTTGTGATCCAGGCAAGGCAGTGTTCAAGTGGCCTTAGGTTAGCTAGTTAATATATGGATGCCTCTCAGACTCGACTTGGACGTTAAACTCAATCAGAACCCCTCGTTTCAGCAGTACCGATGTGTTCCGAACAAGTTTAAGCCCCAGAATTCAAGGCTTTCTCTAGGTGATTTCCTGGTCAAAGAAGAGAGAAACGCTGCTCGTCGGGAGTTAATGGGGTTGCAACCTGTTAATGAATAGGATAAATAGGGGAGAGTCAGACGGGAAGTTTAAACCTTACCCCCCAATTACTCGACACATTTGTTGCAAAAACAAGCATGGTCAAGCCTTTATCTCATATTGTATCAGGTGGTAGTGCGACAGGGTGACTGGTCGTATTAACTTCATCTCCAGTGACCATCTACAATGGTCCGTTGCTGATTTCGCCGTGCCGAGGAACATCAATTGATGATCATCCAATTGCATACATACAGCATGCAATGGGCCAAACCTTGTCTCTCCAACCAGTGACCGTCTTGAGTAGTGCATGAAATAAGCATACGTCGGGGACTCGGGGTGCGCAGAAAATAATCTTTTTATGCTGGATCCGAACGTTCGTAATCAGGAAAACAAGACTCAATCGACCGAGCTTAACAGAATGACGTGCAGAGCCATGTTTTCATGGCGAACCACATCCTTTCCCATTAAATCTTAACGTCTAGAGCTTGATTTTACATTAGAAGCTCTGGTTTGTATTATGAAAAGCCGATTGGTTCACTCGTTCTTATTGGTCATCAGGTATCGTGAGCATAAGAAATAAGAGGCGAAGTTGATCTGAATTTTGACCAAATCATGGTTCACTGGCTCCCAGAGCTTAGGGCTCTAGGTAACATATTATCCGACCATACAGGTCTCTTTTCATTTCAAAACACGTAAAAAAAAACAGCTTGTACCCTACAGTTCCTATTTAGCTCACCCTAAGAGATGACTAACATATGCAGGATCATAAACGGTTATACCCCTGGTACGCTCAATAGTGGTTATATGGTTCTTCCTTCACCTGCTTATAAAAAGTTGATATACGATTCTAGACTGCTTTCGCCATCATACTTACATCATGTTACTGGTCCCTGTGTACATATAATCGAGCATCTACATCAACAACCATGATTAGACAGGGCCCACTTCACGGGTTCACTTCCTATTTAACCACATCCTACATGTTGATCCACTGCTTTAAGCTGCAGCACCACTGTAATGCTGCGGCTCCACCGTGTATGTAGTTCATCTGGTATTTCAAGTAACGAAGAAGCTCAGCTCTACCAAGTATTTTGGATAGCTTAGAGGTCATGTGGAGTCTTTCCTACTTCAGCTCTATCGATCCGATGCTATCATGTATTGCCTATTGCCGGACATCAGGATTCATTAAGCTGTCGTTGTTAACACGCTGATTCACATGTTTACTAGTTTCACATATATACCGCTGTGGACTGACTTCGGCTCCAATTCTGTTCCCATTGACCATCTTTCTCTATGTTAATATCATGAGGAGTACAACTATTCATCATGGCTATTCCAGATACTCCACCCAACTGTGTGAGCGTTGTCATCATTGGGGCTGGCTTCTCAGGCTTAGTGGTAGCATGCCAGCTGAAACAGCAGCTGAACTGCGACGACTTTGTTATTTACGATAGGGCAGCCACACTTGGAGGCACCTGGGCTGCCAACACATGTGTGTCTCCATTACACCATAAAGACACTCAATTGAGCTAACAATGATCAACCCAGACCCGGGATGTGGAGTGGATATTCCAGCCCCATTCTACAGCCTATCCTTCGCCCCTAATTCCGAATTCTCTCGATTCTTTCCGAAACAACAGGAGGTCCTACAATATCTCGAGTCGGTTGCTTCACGCTATAATATCTCTGGCCATGTAGTGGGAAATACCGAATGGGTCGGCGCATCGTTTCAGGACTCGAAGAAGACCTGGCTTGTCAAACTCCGAGACGTGAAAAGTGGCCAGGAGTTCATACAAGAAAGCAAAATTCTAGTATCAGCAGTCGGAGGTCTGACAAACCCAAACTCGTTCCACATTGACGGCATCGAGCGTTTTCAAGGAAGCATGATTCACACGGCTCGATGGGACCACGGCGTGTCACTTACCGACAAAGATGTGGTTGTGATAGGGAATGGCTGTAAGAGGTTTCATATGTAGTCCTTCCTTTTCTTCTTTACTCACACGAATCGCAGCATCAGCTACTCAGCTAGTACCAGCTATTGCACCCAACGTCCATTCCGTCACGCAGTTCATCCGGGTGCGTGAGAATGTGTCTTCCCATAAGGTATACTACTAACATCGAATAGTCTCCACAGCACTATTTCCCCGGAAATGATATTACCATTCCATCTTCGTGGAGGACGACCTTTCGTCGTCTTCCTGCCCTGCTTCGTTTAGTTCGGCTCTTGATATTTCTATACCTCGAGACCTCTTTACTCCAATTTGATCTCACCAAGACAGGTGAACGCATGAGGCAAGAAGGTCGCGAAAAGAGTTGTCGATATATCGAGCAATATGCACCAGGTGAGTTGAAAATCGTGCATCCCTCCCACCCACCTCCCACACTTATTAAGTCTGATCTATTGCAGAAGAATACTGGGATCTCTTGATGCCTACCGCAGACATCGGATGCAAGGTCAGTCTTTACACTGCTGAATACACAAAACATTCCATGTAACAACAGAAATTTAGAGACGCGTTTTCGATCACGACGGCTACATTTCATGTTTGAATCGGGACAATGTACACTTAACCAACGACCCGATTATAGCTCTCAAAGAGAACTCGGTGCTCACTCAGTCAGGAAGAATGTACCCTGCAGATGTGATTGTATGTAATCTCCAACGCTCTCTCAAGGTTCATTTCTCGAGATATTCAACTAACTCTGCACACTAGGTACTGGCAAACGGCTTTTCATTAACACAGTTCGACGCCGAACTCCGAGGACGCCATGGTCATAGTAGAAAGGGTCACTGGAAGGAATTCGGCTATATCGAAGCTTACAACTCCGTTGCTATGTCAGGATTTCCTAACTTCTTTTACATGATGGGGCCTAATTCCGGGCGCGGCCATACTTCAATTATTTATTCTCTGGAGAGGTATGTGGACGTTTTCTGGACGCTGGTCCTCGTCTAACCATTAATAGCTATGCGTACTTGATTATAAGGGTTATAAAACCGGTAATATCAGGACACGCATTAACAGTGGAACCGAAGGTGTCTAGCGAGAGGGCATACAATGATCAGTTGCATACGGCCCTAGAAAAGACGGTTCTTACTAATGCGTGCAGGAGTGTAAGTTAAGTTATCTTTCATGGGTTTAACCCGAGAGTTCTAATATTTAGATCCCAGTGGTATATCGATGAGAGAACCGGTCGGAACTGGGTCATATATCCGTGGAGCTCGTTCTATATGTGGTATACGACACATGTAGCTGGTTTAGGGGACTGGATATACGAGGTGAGCACGTCGATCCCTGCTAATATGTGATAATGAAGGCTTCTGACAGAATTACAAGGCCCCAGATGGCTCCCTGAAAAGCGGAGGGACATATTCAACGATACGCACCACTACATCAACTATGCTGACACTCCTGGTTTTCTGTTCACTTATTCTCATGTCGGTTGAGTTGAGCGGCGGTGAGAAGTGGACAAGTTGCTTGTCCAAGGGTACTCCGTTAGAGCCTCTACTGTCTATTGTGCAGAAACCTAACTGAAGAGCTGGTTGATTCTACTCGAGAGTATGATCAAAATTGGTTTATTGAAGAATAATTCTAGGCAGGGATAGCGATGTGTGATACAATGGGAACCTGAGCTGGCAGGGCGGGAATGCTCGGGGCGAAGTTGATGTATAATCTACCCACCGGATATCATCGGCGAACAGACACACTATCCGCAGCCCTAGTCACAACCTTGCCCTAGTCCAATATATAGCCGATGCTTATTGATAGCCAATATTTATTGCGAGACTCATTTCAGACGATGATCTCATAGAGCAAAACCTGCAAAAGTCCGTTCAGGCCTTGGTCTTCGGCTTCCGAACCATACAATACAGCTACAAAATTAGCCTAACCCACAAGTAGAACAGACCAACTTACCTTGCAAGCATCATTCCCATCCACACAATCAATCTCCGTAACCAAGTTAAAACCCAGTTTCTCGTAAATAATGATATTCGGAACTCCCTTCGAGCTCTCTAAATAACATGGCATGCCATCCCGGTCCGCCTGCTGCGTGACAACCTCCACCAGCTTCCGACCCAGCCCCATCCCGCGCATTTCCGAGCTCACAGCCAAGACATTACAGAAGTAATACCCGCGCGGGTCGGTCCAGACTACGTCGTGGGTTTTCCGCTGCATCTCCTTCCACATGTTGTAGCGGTGGAGGTTGAGGCCACCGCGTCCGCCGAAGCGGACGTTGAAGAGGAATTGGCGGAAGGAGAGGAGCCAGTCCTGGGCCCAGACGGACCAAGATACGCCCTTGGAGGCCGGTTGGGGGGAGAACCACCAGCTGACGCCGACGATTGACCGAGGGTGTTTATCGCTGATAGGGACTTTGGCGACGTACATCGGAGTGTTGCAGTTCAGACCATATTGGAAATGGGCGGCGAGGGAGGCGGCGTTCCGGTGGATATTGTACTATTGATCATTCATGCGTTTAGGGTCTATACAGGCTTTTTCTTTCTTGTTTTTTCCTCTATCCATGGGCTTCAGGAGAGGATATATAGATCGGTAATCGAAACTTACTTCGGAAGAATCGAATAGCCAGTGGAAATACGGATCGTCGGCAAACGCCGTTTGGACGCATTCTACAGCCTCAGGAATGTCCTGTTTAGTCATAGGGACGATCTGGAGGGCCATATTGGATGTTTTGGACTCGATTCTAGCAATTTAGATTCAATTCCTACTGTGTCTGCGAATGGGTTGGGATAACGCGATTGTATAAGAATGCGAATGGCGGCGAAGGGGGAACAAGGACAGCGCCATCTAAGGTCGACGAGCCGCGAAGGATAGAAGATCGGACTGTACGACGATAGGGGGACGGATACGAAGCCGGAGAAGAGATTGCAGTACAGATGAGCAGTTCGTGGTGGACTTGAGATCTTGGATTTTCTATCCCTTTGCTCCGGTGCATGGCCAGGAATCTTATAAGAGCACACCCTATCACCCAGCCTTTAGCCCTTCCTGGCAGTTCGACGCGGATGCTTCGATTGTACATACAAATCCCACCCTGACCAATCAACACCCCCGGCAATGACCATCCTGCCAAGCCGCTAGGTGATATTAGGCAGGTTCTGCCGTTATCTGCTATCAGCTGACCCCTTATCATGCACGGTTTGGCTGCCTCAGGCTGGTTGGGGATGTGGTGTTGACGCAAACTGAACATCGAACGTCATCAGTTCGGCACCACGCCTGGACTCTGAGGATCTCGCATCATGATTATGAAAGTTATCTGTCCTGTGCCACCGTATTGCGCATAATCGATCTCAATTCTGTCCACTTCGTGCCACCCGTACTTGCGGTAGAGCGGGTATCCCTCGATAGTGGCCTCAAGATAGATTCGCGCATTCCGCGCATCAGCCTGTTGAATCCCCCACCGTAGTAGTTTGCTGCCGATCCCTTTTCCTTGGTATTCTGGCAAAACGGCTAGTAAATCCAGCACTATCGTTTCGGGGGGGTATTAGTAAGAATATTACAGACAAGCTTCACGTAATGTGGGGAATGACCTCCCAAGAAGCCAAGAGAGGGAATCGAAACACAAGGCGACAAATTACAGAGATCCACGTACTCATATCGTCTTTCGTGGTGTGGACTGCCTTTTTCTCTTTCATCAACTCGAGGCTCAGTTCCCAGATATCTGCTCTCATCCCCTCTGGTCTTAAACTTGCTGCATTTGCCACCATCGCCCGGCCCTCTTCGGATAACTCGACTTTATTTTCCTCCCAGGGGACTGTCCAACGGGCATACCCCACTACCCGATCGACACTGGTATCCACCGCGGAGAAGACATGAATATCAGGGGACGCGAGCTTCTGAAGACAGCGAGCCTGCTTCATCGGCATACAGACCTCAGGATCCCTTCCCGGCAAAGCATTTAGCCACATTAGCCCGTGTCTAAAACTGGCTATATTAATATGACCCAGGGCGGCCGATTCAGACTCGGAGGCATAGTGGATGTCGATATCGTCCGTCATATTGTGCCGATTCAGCTGTACGAATAATTCCAAGGAATTTGCTTGGTGATAGATCGCTGCATGTTTATGCTGGGGGCTGAAAGGCTGTTGATATGGACGGCGCCAAGGGCCCGGGCACCCGTTTAAGTAATAAATGAACCTCGGCCGAGAGTCACGATAACTTAGCCGGTTCGCTAGTAGAGAACGGAGAAATCGCTCACTGTCTAAGCGTTACATCGTGTTGTTGGAACATCGCTATCAGCCTGTTTACCATCACGTGTGTTGTAGGCCCTAATAAACATGTCACATCGAATAAGAACCAATATCGCTTCAATATTTTCCATCGCAATCGTAGTCTATATACAGCAATCAACGGTATTTTATATATTAGGCCCACTTGCCCAACACGCCCATCAGAACCATACCGGCTATCAAGGACACTCCTCCCACCAGCACTCTAACCAAGGGCGCATCCAACAACTCGCCCCCTTCCATCACCCAGTCTCTCGCCCACATATCCACGACACCCACCCACACCAGAATACCAGCCGACAAAGCATCCAGTGTTCCCAGTGCGATCAGGGTACTCCTCTCGTTGCCATTGAACGAGTGCAGCACACCCATTCCGATCGCCATTCCGATCGGCGTAATCAGCGCAAAAGTCCCCGCCATGACGGCTTTACTAGGGAAGATGCGACCCGGAAGCATCGCAATCCGTGCTCCGAGCGCCAGACCTTCGAAGAACTGGTGGAACACAATCACCACCAGCAAGGTTTTGTAAAAGGAGTCGCCCGCGACAACCAGCGTCAGACCGATCAGGATACTGTGGAAGATCACACCTGCCTCCATGACCAGAACCGACAGCTTCGTGTTAGGACTGGTACCGTCAGTGCCGTGGCTATGGCTCAGCTGGGCGAGCTGCATTGTCCGTTGCGCTGTGTTTTCTTTTGGGGTTGCAGACTCATTGTTCGATGGTGTGTCCTCGCAGCATTCCGGGGCCGATTTACTTGCGCGGGCTGCGACAATGCGGTGGCCGATGAATTCGGTTAGGAAGGAAAGGAAGATACCAGCCATCACCACGGCAGATGTGGTGGCTTCGTAGTCGAGCTCGCCGAGACATTCGTTCGTGAACATGAGGTTGGCATGGGTGTATAGCTAAATACAATTAGCAGGTTTCGGAAAATCCAAAGAACGCCAGCCTTACATGAACGAACGCCGTGGACAGGATGACACCGGTACCAAATTGCTTGATCACAGTCGATGCCATAGTATTTATCGTGGGAAAGGGAAGTTTGGCCAGCAACATCGGAAGGAAGACACCAAGGGCACTGGTAACAAGGATCACGAACAATGTTCCAATCCGCAGTGGCATATCATAGTCGCGACTCTGGACACCGCAGGATTGCTCGCTTGAGCCTTCCGACTCGCCTGCGCCGACGCAATGCCTATCTCTGTTAGCTTTTGTTGTTCTGTCATTTCTTATGTATTCGCGGCAAACATACTCGACGCCGGCATGGAAGTGACAGTTTTGTTCGCCGCTGGAGGAACTGCTAGATTCGCTGGTACTGTCGCTTTCGTCTCCAGTTTCTCCCTCTTCTAGAATCTGAACGTCGTTTCCATCTGCGTCCATGCAGTACCTACGAAGTGTGAGATACAACGAACAGCCGGTCCTGAGGGGTATACTCACTGTGAGCCACCATGGGAGTGGCAACCGGTGTACTGTGCCGGTAGCTCCCCAGTTGGGGTTGCGGTCAACGATACCTGCACTTCGTTTCCTTCGCCATTAATACAGTAGACATCGTCACCATGGTTATGACAGCCTGTCACTGCAGATGACTGTGCCGACGAAGTCGTAGTAGCAGATACGGACGTGGCCGTTGCCTGTGCATGTGTGGTGATGGGAGTCTCTTCGCCATCGGTCCCATAACAGTACTCCACGCTGCCATGTGTGTGACATCCCGAATAGGACTGCGCATGCACCACGCTGGCTGCAAGAGACGCCACAAACAACCCCCGAAGCATATTGACCATGATCTGTGTATCACAATCTTATTTCCAGTGTCAAACTGATGACAGGATAATGAGCCGAGAAATCAGTTCTTGAGCAACTACTATTTATCCCTCCGTTCTCACAAGGTGTCGCCCTATGTGATGACTCGCTTAGCAGGCAGTAATTTCGAATACTTGGAAAACCTGGCCAAAGTCGGATTTCTCCGACATGACGGCGCGCTACTAGTATTTCTTTGTGACAGAGATTTACTCCTCCGCCGAGAAGCCTCGCGGGCTAACCCCCAAGGTATCTATGCCAAGCACAACTGTCTCCTCCGCCAAGAAGGTTCCAATCATTATACCCGCCTTTATATTGAATCATATTGGACAATCCGAGACCTGGCCCTCGAGAATGAGTACGGCTTGTTTCCCCCAAGGTCCTCTACCAAGACCTTGGCATAGGCCGCCCCCTTCGATGCCCACGATGTCTTGGCATCGTGGTTCATGTTGATATCCGACCACATGCCTGTATGTACATGTTTCAGTCAACACGTGGGATGTTGCATTCTGTGCGTGTCAGGCGATGCTTGACAGATTCCCCCTATCATGCCTTACGATCGTAGTTCATCATGAGATTCTATGCTGTAATTCCGGACATGATTCCATGGTCAAAACACAAGCCTAACGGCCTACAATGATCACGGAAGGCGAAATCAAGCTCAGCCGCAAGGTACCTCTTGGCACAAGTTATCGAAATGAAGATACTCCCGTACGATCGCTCGCAGCTATACCGAAATCTCTGAATACGATCCGTGGAGGCACTTGGCAACAACCCACGGCAAGGAGAGACAAGCAGTATAAAAGCCCATCTATAACCCTGGTCATGTAGATACATAGACTCAACAAACCTCCCAAGTATCTTTTCAAACCCTAGCCACAATGGTAGCCCTCATCTCCTTTCTCCTCCTGTCCACCGTTACGGCCATCCCGGCCCCCATCTCCCTCACGACCCGCGATCAAGCAACCCCTCACGCCCCATCGCCCTGGGACGCCGGCGCAACAACCCAATACCCAATCCACCAAAGCTGCAATGCAACCCAGCGTCGGCAAATCGAAGCCGGCCTCAACGAAACCATAGCCCTAGTCGACCACGCAAAAGCTCACATCCTCCGCTGGGGAAATGAGAGCACCATCTACCGCAAATACTTCGGTAACAGACCCTCTTTCGAAGCCGTTGGCGCCTACGACATCGTCAGCAACGGCGACAAAGCCAGTGTTCTATTCCGATGTGATAACCCAGACGGAAACTGCAAGAATGAAGGTTCGCACTCCCTCCCTCTGACATCACCAATCCACCATATTAACATGAAAATTCCAAAAGGTTGGGCCGGCCACTGGCGCGGCGAAAACGCCACCTCAGAAACCGTCATCTGCGATCTAAGCTACTCAACCCGTCGCTCGCTGACTTCTATGTGTGCCCTCGGATACACGATTTCTGGGTCCGAGACCAATACCTTCTGGGCGGCGGATCTGCTGCACAGACTCTTCCACATGCCTCCTATTGGACAGAACTGGGTTGAGCATTTTGCCGATGGGTATGGTGAGGTTATCGAGCTTGCGGCTGGGAATAAGAGTACCTCGACTCGGGATTCGGAGACGTTGCAGTACTTTGCGCTTGAGGCTTATGCGTATGATATTGCTGTGCCGGGCGTTGGGTGTGCGGGTGAGTATGAGGAGAGTCAGGAAGAGACTGAGGATGGAGGGGATGATCTGCCTGAGGTGAGTTTTGTTCTTGTCTTTCTTTTTGGGGCTGTTGGCTAATGTGGTGTAGAATTGTCATACTCATGAGGGTGGGGAGGTTCACTGTACTTAGGTGTGGTGGTTGTTTGCTCTTGGATGCTTGAGCTTTATGGACATGAATTGGGTGCCTGCTATGCCGATGATACGGGTATGGGGTAATTGTATTAGGAGGGATGTTAATGTCGGCTGCGATGTATATTCACTAAGTCGTTCTTTACGAGTTATGAGTGCGGGAAAATTCTATGCTAGAATATGATGTTTTTGACACCAATAAATGACGCTCTTTTGCATTGATCCTATATACAAACATGGTGAATTATTTTAGTCTGTACACACTGTTACATCCCTTCGCCTCCATCACTGGTTCCGTAGACGAACCAACCAGACCTCTGGCGCAGAGGCCAGTAGCGCTTCTTCAAAGGACCACAATGCGACGACGTAAAACGCTACTTGCTTCCCTGACCACACTGACCCTCAAACTGCCTGAGCGCCGGTTCTAATTGGGCCTGGAAGACCCTCGCAAAGCAACAGTCGACGTTCTGCAGTGCTGTGTACAAAATATAGATTATAACCCTGGGCAATAGCTCATCAAGGAGGTGAGATGCTGGAACTTGGTATACCTACCACGAAGAGTCACAGAAGACACAACCACATGACTCGGCTTATTGTCGCCTATGGTCAGGTTTTCCATAGGACAATCGTTCTTCTCAATCAGCTCTAATTGTTCTGACTTTCTAAGGGTACAGACTAGAAGCGATGGCCCTGGAAGCAATTATCATGCTCCACGTCTCATTGTCATTCCAGGGTATCCATTTCCCTGATGCATCCATACCAATTTGTTACCCAGCCACACCACCTAATCGGGAAGGTCGGAGGAGCAGACAACAAGGATGGGGGAACCATGATTGTGGATCATACATTTTTGTAGACATTTTCGAGGTCCTGGCCGTGCTGGTCCGTACCCATGCAGTTTCCTTTTCGACTTGTCCTCTTAAGTACGCAAGGTTCCAGTATCTAAATAGCGTCTTGTTGAGATAAAAGAGCGGGAGATGTAAGCAGATAATCAGGCTTTTCTGGACAGTCACGCCTTTGAGGCTAGATTGACGACAATCCGGGGGAGGACCGGATGAATAGAGTTAAATCAATCTTCCCTACGCAGCCCAGACAGGCACTAATCAGCTTTCGTACAGTAATGCAGCTAATAGGCAACAAAAGACATCGGTTGACACTACGGTATACATCCCAAATGTGAGTGGATCCTATTGATTCGAAGTCCTCGACATTGTACTTTGGTTCCAACTGCATCTAGATC
Organism: Aspergillus novoparasiticus; assembly: GCA_009176405.1. NCBI lineage: Eukaryota > Fungi > Ascomycota > Eurotiomycetes > Eurotiales > Aspergillaceae > Aspergillus > Aspergillus novoparasiticus. The sequence goes on from ML733397.1 coordinate 472,710, forward strand.
ATTTTGGGCATGCTACAGCTGTTCCTGTTATCGTCCTTTCCCTTGGCTCCGGTGGTGTTGGTGAGGGGCATGCAGCTGGGCTGCTGGGCAGGACTTTCAAGGCCCCAGTTCTGGGCTTTGATTTGACTGTTATAGGGGCGAGGATGTTATGATAGAAGACTGCGTAGATGACGGCGTGGTCATGTCTTATCCCAGATCACCATGGGGGAAAGGGGCCATGGAGTGCTGAGAATGGGCCCCAACGTGGCTTTGGAAGACTGTATGTAGCACTTTCAGGGATCATGTTGGTGTAAGGGTCTCGATTATGGCGGTTCTACCGTCACTGGTGTGAGATTAGGTCATTGGTACTTAGTTATCCTTTACTCTCTGGGGGTATCCACACAGTTGGGAGGCGAAAGGGTAGATACTGTGTAACAATGACATTTGCCGTCAATTCGTTGTTGCCTTAGCTGCCAGGGAACAGGCCAGAGCTTTGTCTCTGGGATTTTCCACGATATATCCCCTTAAAGACCAGCCACTTTCTGGCTGATTGATCATCTCGTGCGCCAGTAGATACTGATCGGTAAGGCACGACCTTGTCTGTCGTCTGACATGCTTTGCGAATGTTGTTCTTTTCCGGAGGCTATCTGTGGACGATATGAACCACCGCAATCACTGACCGGGGCTGGGTAATTGATGTGTGTTCTCTTCTCGCTTTTCTTCAGTTTGGTGAAAGCTGACTCGGGCAGGACCACGACGTGACGATTGAATTCTGCTTTCACAACTTTGCGGAACTCACCAGGGTCAACAGCAACCCTGAACTCTAGGCGCTTCAGCGAAGAGCCGTTAGTTAACCGTGTACATACTTGGTCTCTTTGCCCTGAGTGGATAAATACGTAGATGAGGGCATGGTGGTGCCTGGGTTAAGACTGATCAGGATGTGGGGAAGGATAGAAAGGAGAATGATATAACTGCGCTAACAGACTTTTTCATACCTGAGATGGTCTGTGAACAGGAGGTGTTAGTCGCTTCTAAAGTAGGGTTGAACCAGAAAGAATAATGGTGTACTTTGAGTATTCGTGTTTGCACAGAAGGTCATACAATCAGTCATGTTAACCACTAGCGCGGTGCCGTGACCTTTCGTATACTAAGCTTAGACAACATGTCAATTCGCCAAGGAAATAAGCACGGTGATTCGTCACTCTGTTATAGTCGATCGGACTAAGTGTGCCCTAGCTGCAATGTGGGGGAAACCCCCAACTAGCTCCCCATTACACTATTTTAGATATAAATACTGGGTGTTTGGATCTGTTCTGAGGACTTACACTGTTAATTCATGGTCGTACCGAGGGATAATGTCGAAATCCAGTAGCAGAGACTGAGGTCAGCCGATACGAGGACGTTCCATGGAGCATCACAAAGCATACCGTGCCATTGCAGGGGAAGACCATGCACATTCCATATCAATTGGTCAAGTTGTCGGTCTGGAATAGCGATGGTCGTATTCGTGCAATGTGTTGATACCTAAAGAGTAAATATTGTTACACCTGATACCCGCGCTAGACTGTTTTCGGCGGTCATCCCACCCAAGCATGAATCATCAGCTTATTTTGTCTACTTCTACTTCTACCTCTTCCTCTTCTTCTTCTTCCCCCCTCTTTCACTTTCTCAATAATCTCAATTTTTTCATATCTACAACGCCAAATTGAACAATGGCGTCCTCCACCTTTCCCCCTCCCCCCGTCAGCTCCATTGACTGGAACAATGTCGGCTTTAAAGTTCGTGACGGTATGTGCTACCCCTCCATCTATGCCCCGCGAAGAAAGTAAGCTCCCCACTAACTCCAAAACTCCTACAGTAAACGGCCACGTAGAATGCCACTTTTCGCACAGCCAAGGCGGCAAATGGAGCGCTCCCAAATTCGTCAACTCGCCCTACCTGCCCATCCACGGCATGGCCCCAGGCCTCAACTACGGTCAACAAGCCTACGAAGGTCTCAAGGCCTTCCGCCGCCCAGACGGCTCCATCAGCGTCTTCCGCCCCGATCGCAACGCCGTGCGCATGCGTCGCTCCGCCGAGTTCATCTCCGTCCCGCCCATCCCGGAGGACCTCTTCGTGGAGAGCGTAAAGCTTGCCGTCGCGGCTAATGCGGAGTTCGTGCCGCCCCACGAAACTGGTGCTGCCATGTACGTCCGGCCATTGGTCTTCGGCTCTTCGGCGCAGCTGGGGCTCTCCCCTCCCGATGAGTATACATTTGTGGTCTTTGTGATGCCGACCGGTGTGTATCACGGAGTCCATGCCGTCGATGCACTGATCTTGGAGGACTTTGATCGCTCTGCGCCAGAGGGGACGGGATCAGCCAAGGTGGGTGGAAACTATGCGCCAGTTCTGCGGCACAGTGGACGGGCACACAGCGAAGGATTCGGGATCACACTTCATCTGGACAGCCGCACGAGGTCCGAGATTGACGAGTTCTCGACGTCCGCGTTTATCGGCGTGCGGAAGGATGCCTCGGGCGCGGTGACGCTGGTGCAGCCGGACAGTAAGAACGTAATTGACTCGGTGACGGCTGCGTCGGTGTTGGAGATTGGAGAGCGCATGTTCGGATTTAAGACGGAGAGACGCCGCGTTCCCTATGAGGAGCTGCAGGAGTTCAAGGAGGTCATTGCTTGCGGTACGGCAGCAGCGCTCGTGCCGATCCGGAGCATTACCATGCGGTCGCGGGGCGATCGCCTTACATACGAGGCTGGGAATGACGGACAGAGCGGTGGGGAGGTGTGCGCTAAGCTCCTGCAGACGCTGAAGGGGATCCAAGCCGGCAAGATCGAAGATCAGTTTGGATGGAACTTCTCCGTGGAGAGGCCGCCGGAGGGCTGGGCTACTGGTGGTGGGGAGACGGAATCAGATGGTGCCAATGTGCCATGATCATCTGGCGATCGAATTGTTTTCATGTGATGGGGTAATTTTCTCAAAAGATTCGTTCCAAAGTATTGTTGGCTCTGGTAGCATAATTGACCTATCACAAAAGGTTCCAGCTTTGCTTTTTCCGCACGGGCGGCGGGGGCCCATGGAGGTACATAAATCTACTGATCTCTGTAGAAAAGCACAGATTACAACCACCATATCTTGGAAAATAGCGATGGTATCTAGTAAAATAAGATGTTTAGAGATGTCCATCGAAGATCTGCAAAAATAAGCAGCAAAGACCACCAAGAACCTAATGCAGACCGCTTGAACGTTCAGTCCCCAGCCGCCCACTAGGAACCCCCGGGCCCAAGGGCCGAACCGCACCCCCAGCAGGCGGTGTCCGCCAACCAAACGCTAAAGGTCGGGAGAAACAAAAACTCTCCCATCCCGATTCTTCTTCCTGCAAACAAACCTTCACCATTCTCTCCCGGGGAGGAAGGACCCGCCTTGCGAAGTGAAAAGTCTCCAGTAACACAATTCCAAGGGCCATCCATCAGAAACACAGACAATTCCTATACCCATCACCAGAACACTCAATCGCCAATCACTCCGGGAATTCAATCAGTGTTGCCGACTTTTCACCTCATCGACTTGCGCGCGCCAACCTCACCATCCAACCTCAATAGCACACATCCCCGTCTCAATCCCAGTTTCAACCTCGCCAATCCTCCCAGCCAAATCAAGAAAGAGAAAATCAATATGGTCTTCATCCGCCTAATCGTCAAAGTCTACCCACGCGAACAACTCGCGCGCCCATACCCGACCCCGAACAGGAAGCCACCCACCACCTCCTCCGAACATGAAACTAAGCCCGCATCCTTCCTCCTCGCTCTCCCAAACCCGGAAGAAACCTCCCTCGGCGAGCTCGCCCGCCTGATCCGCTCGAAATGGGCTAAGCTCCGTCCTAATGCCGAGCCCCTCGATATCAAGAAATTGCTGGACGATAGTCGCGACACGGTCGATTTGGATGTGGATATGACGGTTGCCGATGTCTGGGTCAATCAGGCGCGCGCGAAACGTGATGAGGATGACCAGGTCGGTACGGTAAGGGTTGTACAGAGGCCTGCACCGTATGCGCCTGTGCGGTTTCCTTCTGTTGATCAAGATTGGGGGATTACTAAGGAGGAGAAGTTTAAGGGGAAGTTTGAAACGATTGATGAGGCGGGGGAGACTGACACTGATAGTGAAAGTGGGGGTGAGGAGGAGAGTGAGGAAGAGGAAGAGGAGAGTGAGGGTGAGAAGGGAAATTTGATTGATGCGCAGGTTAGGGCGGTGAATGGTAGAGACAATGAAGAAAGTGAGACTGATGAGAGCGAAGAAGAGGAAAGCGGGGAGGAGAGCGAGAGTGGAAGCGAGGAAGACAACAATGACCAGGTCAATGGACGCGCCAAAGCGGAGGAGTCCGCGGATGAAGGTGAGAGTGAAGAAGAATCGGCACCAGACAATGATGTCCACATGGAGGATATCCTGCCCGAAACGCGAGTGCTTAAGAGAAAGATGAGTCTCGAGGAACTCGAGCCCAAAAAGCAACCCCGTCTGGCACAATCGAGTCAAGCGAGTGCGGCCAACGCCGAGAACGTCAATGGGACCCCGGTTAGCAGTCCCTTAGGAACGCGCAAGCACGACGCTGATAGAGCGCCGTCGTTCTCTGGGCTCGGTCGACGTCTGAGCTTTACAGAGAGACCGGCCCTGTCGCATGGCCTTGGTCTTGGTATTACGAAGAGCCCTCCTCGCAAGAAACCTTTCTTGATGGCTGATCTTCTTAAAGATTCTACACGATCCGAGTCCGGTCCGAGCGACACAAGAGTGTCGCCTACATCTGTTCCCCCTAGTAGCGCACCTGCTATCCGTCGCAGCTCGGGTAACCAACACCCCTCGACCCCAGCCAAGTTACAAACGCCGGCAGATAAGGTCAGACTACTCCAATCCGCTCTCCGTAAGGATTCCCCCGCCGAACGGTCCCCCGAACGCCGATCCGTGTCCTTTGCCGAAGGAGAAGACCATGCCGCTCCTACCTCCGTCCCTGTGACGAGGGCACCTTCCCGAGTCATTAATAAGGAGCAGAAGAATGGGACCAACTCCGGCTCTAAGCGAGCTCCCCCAGAGCCAGAAGAACAGTCAGACGAAGGAGAGGACCAGTCAGAAGACGAAGAATGGGAGTTCAGCAAGGGAATAAACACCGAGATAAACGAGTACGAAAGGGAATTCCAAACGAAGGACCTCGATGAGAAGTCCGAGTACACTCGCAAAGTGAAGTTGGCAGCGAAGAAATGGCAGGTTATGAAGAACAACGAGCACAAGCCCTGGAAAAGGGAGCAAGAGAGGCACAGGAACGCATTTAACGAGCTCAAGGTGCTACACCAGGATATTGTCGAACTCAAGGAGTTCAACAAACCACCCTCACAGCGCCGCAAGTCCCAAATACCGAATGGCACACCAGCTACAAAAAAGCTATCCCGAGATCCTACCAGTTCACAGAACCGAAAATCCCAGGATCCCTGGGACGTTGAAATCCTAACTCCGAGGGCGGATTCCAAAAAGCTTATTCCGAAAAACCTTTCGTCCTCACAGACCAGTCGCAAGTCTTCAGAACGCGAAGAAGCTCAAGATCAACAACAAAAGAAGGGACACCGGAGCGTCGAAATTCCCATGCCTGAGGCTGGCAGCAGTGCAGAAAGACGACCAGGGTACAAGAAGCCATCCCAGGAGAGACCGCCATCTCCACCCTCAGAATCCGAGTCCGAATTAGAATCAGAAACATCCGGGTCCGAGGAAGAAAGCACCCCAAAACAGCCGGAGCGCAAGAAACCATCCTCACAGGAGAAGCCACCATCACCGCCCGCGGGGTCCGAGTCAGAGGATGAATCCGGCTCTGAGGAAGAGGAAGAAGAAGAGGACAACGCCGCACCAAACCAGCCCGACTCCTTGACTAAGCCGACTTCCACAGTTGAGGAAGCTATACCCGATCTCGTCCCCGAGCCCGGCTCAGGCTCGGACTCAGAACAACAATCAGGCTCTGACGAAGAGGATGAGGATGAGGATGAGGAAAATCAAGGGGAAGAGGAAGAGAAAGACGGATCCACAGACGAAGAAAGCCAAAATGAAGATGCCAACCAACACGAAGAAAAGGAAAAGGAAATGGTCCAGGAACCAAAAACTCAAGAAGACGATATAGTCCCAGAAACCGAAGAGGAGCGAGAGCAAGAAACCACAACCACAACCATAACCCCAGCCCAACCCAACCCACCACCAACAGAAACCCCCTCCAAACCCAACCCTGCTGAAGAAGAAACCGAGTCCGACGCGGACGAAGAATCGGACGAAGAAGAAGAATCAGACAATGAATCCGACAAAGAAAACCGGTCTCTCCCGAAACCAGCCTCAACAGCAAAAGCCAACATCCTCCGTCGCACGAGTCTCAATCCCCCTTCATCCCAACCGAACCCGCCCTCCAGCCAGCAACAACCAACCTCCTCTCAATCAACCCCCACCGGCTCCCGACCAACCCGCAATACCCTCAAATCCCTCCTCTTCCAGCAACGCGCAGAGCAGGCACAGGCGCGTCTGAAGAAAGAGGAGGAGGCGGCGAAACGGAAGAGCCAGCCACGTAAGGATATCTTCTCGGGGCCGTCGGATTCCGAGTCCGAGGATGAGGACGAGAGCTCTAGCTCTAGCTCTAGCTCTAGCGAGAGTGAGAGTGGCGCGGATGCGGGCGATATCTTGTCTAGTGGCACGGTAGGGAAGTTAAGGACCGCTATACCGCGGAAGTGAGTCTTTTATTTTAGCTTCTTTCATTTATTTGTGTTGCTTAATAGTTTTGTTTGTATTGTATAGTTTGTTTCCTTTCTTGGATGCAGGTCGTTGTTTGCTGGGTGATGGGTAGTGTATCTAATTGAATCTGAGCATATGTTATTACTCAACAGTTTGGTATGAATTGACGAAATGCTTCATAACATGGTATTGTTGTAGAAGATCTAAGGGGTACTTCAAATTATCTATACAAGTCTAAGAAGAATACATAACCACTATAACGCAAAAGTATATTGTAGGATAGATAAACAATGTCGATAGATGTATAATAACACAACAAGAGAATTCATAAGATCATGCGAATATATCTCAGGTGACAATATGCAACATATGCAATATATGCAATAACCAAAACAATCTTTTATTCCGGCACGGTAAAGTACCGCTTGAAGCGGTCGATCCGCGTCAACTTGAGATCCACGATAACGGAGTGACAGCTCATGAGTAAGCTCGGGAACCTGACGGTCCAGAAACTCAAATATCCTTCGGGTAGACCACCGATGTGGGCCTTCAGATGCTCGGGCATGTCATTGTAGTGATGGCACTTGTTACGTAATGCCCGTAGGAGATCGAGCATCTTTGAACCGGTGTACTTGCGCTGCTTGCCCAGATTGTCTTTGAAGGAAGTGGGGAGCTGACGTAAGAAGTCCATTTCTGGGCCCATGACGCGTGACGCGACTGATTCCAGACACAGGAGAGCTTCGGACGGTGGGTCACGTGGTTCGAACTCGAAATGGTCGGATACATCGCAAAGGAAGGTGAGACGGTCAGATGGATTCCAGAAGAATGGATGCGTCAGGACGGAGCTGGCATCGGGTCTAGGAAGTATTAGCATGTCGATGTTATATAATGTGAAAGGAAAATCCTACCTTTTCCGTGGATCAAGTGACAGCATCGACTGGATAAGATCGCGGGCTTCGAAGGCATAGTCACCCAGACGCTCGAGTTCGTCGAGGTTGTGGTTGCCCTTGACAATGTTGGCCTCGCGCATGAACTTGCCGTTTTTGTCAAATGGGTGGCTGCCCCTGGTCAGGACATAGTAGAACACACAACCCAGAGAAAAGATGTCAATAGCACGGGTGGCTCGTCGGTTGGTTTGGGGGTCAACAACAGCAGGCTCCGAGGACTCGGTATGCTGGGACTCAGTGCTTTGAATTACCGAGCTCTTGTCATCATCAACGAGGAGTTCAGGAGCCCGCCAGCCAGATGTTCCCGCAGCATGTGCCGTGGTGGCTCGGAAAGAGCTTTGATTATCTTCTAGTTTCTTGCACAAGCCAAAATCGGAGATGAGAAGACGCAAGGACCGCGCTCCGGCACGTCCTCTGGGCATGGCCACTAGGATATTCTGTGGTTTCAGATCACGGTGAACAATCTTAAGTGAATGTAGGTACCGAACACCGCAGATAATCTGACGCAGAATATCCGGCATGTTTACATCCAGTCCACCCTGGACCAATTGTGGGTAGTCCGAAGGGCGCTCCACCACATCTTGCAGAGAAGCTGGGCATAACTCGAGTGCGATGTAGAGAAAGCCGGCCGCCTGTTCTCGGCAAAAATAACGAATAACGTTCGCATGGTCGTCACTCTCTTGTAACAAGCCAACCTCATGAGACGCTATGTCGTAAAACTCAACAAGCATACGCTTTACAGCGACGTCACGTCCATCAAACGAACCTCGGTAGACGACAGTTCCATGGCTTCCATGTCCCAAGACGACATCAGTGTATACCCTCAACCGGCCAATTTGGAGAACGCCATCCATCTCCATGATCTCGTTGGACACTGTACGGACCATTTGCACATCAGGCTCTAAACGAGACTTAGGCTGGAGGTTGTTCACGTCATTGACAACCCGATCAGTTTGAGAGTCGCCTTCGGAGTCCGGCTTTTTGCCCCGCTTGTGCGCCTTGCCTCCACGACGGCCACGACGAGCTTTCTTTTTGGGCTTCTCCGCGCCATCCAAAGCCACCTCATCCACGTCCTCGTCGCCATCCGGACCTCGAGAGGGCTCTCGAATGCGTACTCGCGGCGTGCTATCGGGCCCGAGGGCATTGCGGTCTTTCTTGGGTTTGGGGGTTGCGTCGCCGCCCTGTTGTTGGTCTTCAGGAACACTGACATCAACTGTGACGTTAGGCACTGGTCGAGCAGGACTACCGTCTCGTTTGAGTTGCGCGCCAACGACTGGAGTCGATGGTGTGGATAGAGGTGGTTGGTAGGAAGAAATGATGTTCTTTATATCCAACTTCTGCTTGGCCAGTTCCTGGATATTATGAGAGTTGAGATAGATGAAGGCCCCGAAGAACAGTAATATCAACGTCACAAAGATGTCAACGGCGTTATCCCACCCCTTTCGGATGATCGTACTATGCCGTAACGCTGGAGGAAGAGCTAGTTCTGAGTGACTGCGGGCCAAGTCCTGGGGAGTGCCATTGGAAAGCTCCGATCTCGAGGATCCCGATAGGCTGGGGATGTGACGAACAAAACGCGGGCCATTCAGCGAGTGCACACCAGCCAACGCGTCTCGTTGTTGACCGGGTGTCAGGCTCATGAGCGCTTGTCCATGACGGAAGTAATCCTTCTCGTAGCATTGTGCCATCTTGGCCCGCCCAGTGACCAACGGATATGTCTCCTCCGACAAGGCATACCAACCACCCGCTTCAGTGCTATCGATATATACACGGGTGTCTCGATCATCCAGTGAGCCATAGTCAGGGTCAGGAGGCTGCAGAGGCTGCGAGAGAAGCACCAAAGGCGTGGGTGCGTCAGGTGAATCGAGATTGGTTGGGCGAATGACATCAAAAACCCGAGCAACTGGTGAGGAAAATCGTTGAGTATAACGCGGTCGTTCCATCCGAGAATGGTCGAAGCCCAACACTACTCCATCATGCATGCTGTATATGTGACTCTCATCCATGGTTCGGTAGTACTGACCTTGGAGGTCTAAGTCACGATTGTTGCCCGCCCATTCCGAGTATTTCAATGTACAGATCGGATCTCCCGTTTCGGTATTCTGGATAGCTACCGCATATTCGATCCGGCCGAGTACCAGTGTGCCGGACGGGGATTCGCAGTCATCCGAGTCCATGTCGAGTCCGTCAACTTTCCGACACTCCTGTCCCGAGGGGATTGGGCCTCGAGAACTGAACACGCGCAAAATGGTACCGGTGCGAGCGTCAATAGTATAGAGGGTGGTCTCCTTGCGAGCGGTATACGTAACGGCGGGGTCCGTTCCCGAATACGGTGTTTTGTCCACCAGGTCTTTCACCGTCAACCCCAACTTCTGTAATCCTGCGTCAGGTCCGGGACTGTATATAAAAAGGCTCCCGTCTTGACTCGGCTCAACGATCCATATGAAGTCATCTTCCGGTTGGGTCCGATCGAAACTAGATCGATTTGCTCGATGATAGATGCTTTCGACCATGGGACTACTCGGCACCTCGAGGGCCCAACGGGCCGTGCCAGTCTTGCGGTCGCGAGCGTGAATGGAACCGTCGACGGTCGCCAGTAGGACAAAGTCCTCAACCTCCCAATCCTGCAGAGATCGCGCGTTAAGCGGCGTAGACAGGCCAGCAGACGGACTGCTGACCTGGGCAGGAGGGGCTCGAACGGCGCGGCCGGGGCCCGCCAGAGCCATAGTTGCTAGGGCGCTCGCATCGGTGGATTTCACGTTCAATGGAGTATGCAAATCTTTTCCAACAGCATGGCCGGTGAACCCTAAGGGGGCCGACAAGGTGGAAGGCAGGTCATGATGTTCCGGCTGCTGCTGCGGAGCAACAAGAACAGGGAGCAGAAGAAGAGCGACGCCGGCGGGGAGAGTCGATCGGGCGCCAGGCAGCCGCCACCGCATCCTGAAGGACTACAATGTGGGAACGATAGGCGTTGTAAATATATCGACGTCGACGAGATGATACCCAACAGCGCATCAGTCTGTAGTGACGGTCGAATGAAGGGCTGGATGGGAAAGAAGGGAACCTAGGGACGAGTGGAGGAGGAACCAGCCTCGAATGGGGTGGAAAAGGCACACGACCTAATGTGGTTTAGCGTTAGCACCACTCAGTTCCAGTCTTTCGAGAATGATGGCGGCGGGTGGAGATGACGGGGGGGATCATTTGCTTACGGGTAAGCACGTCGGAAATTTTCAATCGAAATGACAAAATGAGACTGAAGATAGAAGGAAAATCAAAATCAGCAATGGAGGGAAAACAGAAAAGAAAAGAAAAGGGGCAGGACGGAGTACAGCAGGCGAATGTGTGTGTGTGTGTGTGTGTGCGTCTTCGATATTATTAGCATTTCGGCTTTGAATGAATCAAATTAATTATTATTGAATAGAAGGCAGAAGAATTGCCTGGCAGTGGCCTCAGGCGCCTGGGCGGCGCAAGGGCGTAACCCCATCGGGGTTAGCGTGAGACGATTGTGACGCACCACTCCCGTCCATCACGCCATCTAGAACCATTCACCTCTTACCATACAGTACAACTGGACCACAGTACAACTCTCTCTCTTTTATTGTCGGTTATTCCTTGTCTGCCAGTCTGACATCCCGTGTTCGGTCAACCTTGACCATGGATAATTGAGGATTCTCACCAGGACTACTAGGTACATACTCCCAGATGTCATACTCACGGATGTCGGAACTTCAGCATTCCCTTGATATCCCTCTCGGAGCCCCGGATTGAATTAACCCGCCAAAGGGGTCAATGACCCGTGCAACATGTCTCAATTATAATCACTAGTGATTGTTTCACTTTCCAAAACCCCCTCCTTATGGTAGACAATACAATCAATAATAGCATTAGTGACCCGGACAAGGCTTTTCATGAATAGGTCTCACCTCATATTAAGCCACTAGTAAGCCTTTGTTGCGGACCACGTGATTTGACCGACCCTCATAGTTGCATGTCCTACATAGTACATAGTATTACACAACGGACAGCTTGAAAGCAGTCATTGGCGGTTTATAGAATATGTGCTCGTAGGAGCTAGAGTTTAGATAAATACCTATACAAGGTACCCGACATAGGCTTGTTTTTAGCCAGCGGCTATAGTTTAGGGTTGAAAGAAAGGAAAATATATATCTCACATAGATACATTGATACACACAGTATATTCTATTCTTCTTATGCCCAACATGCTAACAAGTAGTTACACTTAGTTTAGAAGTATTGTTCTTTTACAAAGTGCAGGAGCTTGCATATATCTTCTGGGTCCATGCCCTGTCCTATACAGTCCTGTCTATATCTTATTGAACTAGATTGGATAATGTGCAAACAAACCAAACAGAAGGGTCTAGCAAAAACCTATTCCTGTCTTGGCTTACCCATTCAGAACCCAAGGATGCCGCCGCGGTCAACACTACGTACAACGCAATAAATTATGCTACTTTAGGCATGGGCTCGGTTATCATCTCAGGATAGTCTCGTTCCAGAGGGATGATCCGACCACGTCGAGGATTTAGAAATCGATTACCTATACTGCAGTTGCGTGCCGGGAAGGAACAAACTCTCCGACGCGATACATTGGGTGAAAAACCCTAGACCAGTGATGTGTACCATGCCAGGATAAAGACTGTATATTGCACAGTCCGGCTTTAACTTCTACCTCTGGAAACAACGGGAAGACCAATGCTACAGGATTGAAGGTTTAAAAACGAGAAAAGGGGTGATCAAAGCTATCAAGCAGAGTGGTGTTGAAGGGCTTTCTCTTATGCAGCTCGAATCTAACAGTCTGTTAACTTGTGCTGGAGAAGAGCCCTCGGCTCCGCTTCCTTTCAGTGACCCTAAGCTTAACCAACTTGAAAACTTATCGGAGAAGCGCTAGTCTACTCTCATAAACTGCAGCGAGGACTAACATCTATGGTTTCTTTTCAGTCCCACGTTTGGGCTTTTCAGCAAAGCTCCCTTTGAGAGACATCGTGTTATTAAACTAGGCGCTTTGCGGTATCAGGTACTCATTCTACAAAATATGTGTTGGTTTTCCCGCGCTCAATCTGATCGAAAAAGGCCTCAATCTTCGGCATGCCATTCCTAGGACACTAGCACATCGCCTTGCGTATGAACTGCGCCAATTCAATAACAAATGGCCCTTGCTGGTTTCATCCATCAGTAATTCTATTCCCACAATGCCACATGAGCATAACTTACCATCATAGAGAAGTGATTCGCGCCGTGGGCCTTCTCAATGACAAGCTTACTCACTGGGAAGAGATCTTCCCAGCCATTGCCAGAAAAGTCCCTTCTTTTCTCCGTCAAGAATTTCATTCCCTCCGTATCGTCCTTGTGAGGCATCAAGGGTGGCAAATTTGTATCGTCCATAATACTACTACAGGCCCAGATGAGGGAGACTTTGAGGCATTGAGAGTCCATGAGGGGCTCGGCCCAGTAATTGTGCAGGATATCGATGACCCCATTAAAGTGTGGAATCAACCAGTCAGGCTTCTTTGGGGCACGCCTCTTGCTGTCCTCCACATTAGTTTTCTTACCCAATTTGCCGAAGATGTTGAGCGAATCGCACATTTCGTAGAAGTGCTGTGGCAGTCGATCCAGGCCCCGGGGTGGAGGCGAGTCAATGAGGATAAGACTGCGAACCTCTTCTCCCTCGTCACTGAGTATCTGCGCAAGTCGATAAGCGAAAATCCCTCCCGCCGACCATCCACCGAGGTGGTAGGGGCCAGTTGGCCGGCGTCGACGCAGTTCATTCAGGTATCCCTTGATGAGATCGCCAAGCGAGCAGTGAGAGAGCTTCGACGGGTCCTTGATGTATGGAGAGTTGAGCGCAATAACACAAGTGTCTTTATCGATTCGAGGAATCGAAGCGTAGGATGTGGCAGAGCCTGACCCATCTGGGAGGAGGAATAAAGTTCTGCTACAGGTCTTCGGAGATCCCTGGAGAACAACTGAGGTAGCCTGACGGACGGTTTGAATCTGTTCCATGGTGTCGCTACCCTGAGATGAGATGGGAGTAACATCTACTTTGTCCTCAAAAGGCGAAACTCGTTCGACCGGGCTTGGGCTCCTACTTGACGTTTCTGCCGCAATTGGACTTGAGCTTGGGTTGTCTGTGAGGAACGATTTTAAGCCTGCCATGGTTGGGTTATCGACGAAGACGGAATCTAGTTAGAAATTATCCAGGCCCAACTCTTCACGAAGTCTGCTGAAGATGACGAGGGAGAGTAGCAAATCAATGTCCATATCCGGAAAGACGACGTCATCGATGAGATCCGCAATGGCTTTTCCGGCTTCTTCGGATATGCTCTGAAGAGCTGTAAGGACGTCACCGTCACTGGGTCTTAATTCAGGCCCGCCGTGAATAGTTGGTGCTGGTAAATAATTAGTTTCTTCAACAGCATGACTCTTCTCTTCAATAGAAGGTGAACACCGGATTAGAAGGTATGGTCTTGTTAACCTCGGTCTGGTCCCCAATAGCTGCCTCTACTTTGCTACACATCTCATCGATTTCAGCCGGTGCTGGTGGTGAATTCGGCGTGCGGTGGTTATATAGAAGAGCTGACAAAGCGAGATATCCGCGTACCGTCGAAGAAGTTCCAACATTGTATTGAGATTTGTTGCAGAGATGCAGCATTTCTAGCCGAGACTGCCACCAAATGGGCCATGCACGCATCGGTTTCACAGTTAGATTTCTCATTAACAAGCACATACTCCCTCTGTAAGACTGCATTGGCCATTGCCATTATTAGAGTTCTAATAGCAATTTTAAGGTGTTCAAGGGAAGCCCAAGACCCTCTCCCATCCGATCCAAAACACCGCATCGATGCGCAAAAGGGAAAATCGAATGATATCGAGACTTTTTGCGTGCAAACGAAACACCATTCTCGCCCGGTCAAGGGTCTGCCTGTGCTGCCTGTAGTCTTCCCCAGATTCCGTACCATCAGAACCACATGGCTGGTGAGCGGTAACCGTCAGAAGGAACAGAAGATTCATTATACAAGCAAAGGATGTTTTCAACCCTGTTCTTGTCAGTATACAGGCCTTATGAAGATATTTCATGTCGCACATACAAGGTGCCCAGAATGCCTGGTAGTGTGCTGGTTGTAGGCTCGATATAAGGCTCAGGGCGGCATCTGACTCGGCTGATGCCGTCTGGCGAATCTGTGATCGTGCGGCGTGCCACTCTTCATTTCGCTCTAGCTCGGAGGAAAGGTGATCCACATTGTGAAAGGGGCGGAGTAGCGCACGGAGGATTAGGATCTTTACAGATTGATAGGCGATGTGGAGAGACGCTGAGTCATCTGATGCTTGTTTACACCCGGGCGTCGGTTCCATGGCTAGGGATAAAGGTAGGCCAGTATACCATGTTGTGAGGTCTTGCATAAGAGGACGAGCGCTAGAGATTGTCAAACTAAAGTCTTTGCAGAGGGTGGACAATGAACGTAAGGAACTAAAGATAGGTCAGTTCACTTGGCCTTTTAAAGTGTAAATACTAGGGTTCCTTGAAGGTTATATCAAGGTCATCGCTTACTAAAGACTTGTCAGAACATTGTCTAGTATTGTGGTGAGCCTTGAAAATTCGATAGCATATGGATGAGTACCACTGGCAGGGTCCCCGGGTTCAATATCGCTCGACTCCAATTCAGTAATGAGCCAATTATCCTTTGAGATGTGGCTTGGTCTGCCAAAGCTAAAGGCAAGCCATTTGTCTAGGGCGAATACCGCCCACGATAGACGACGACGGGTACGGACCTCATTTGAGGGTAGGTACCACATGGTAGGATCCAGATGTAGCCCGAGTGTTTGTGCCATCGACACAGTCATACCGAGAAGCGTCCATTTCGCTGCGCTGTCAAGCAACAAAGGATTCAAAGGTGGGTGCAATAGGAGGATGAGAGCTGCTTGCAAAGACTGAACTGTAGGTTGGGATAAGGCATTATTGAGTTCGCTCCAGGCGATTCTGAATAAGACTTGCGGCGACGGAGGACTGTAAACGAACTCGATACATAAGTAGTCATCGAACGTCGTAAAGGGCTGAGTGATCAAGTATATCGCCGCTAGGAGATGTGCTGACGCGGTTCGTGGCGCTGGCAGGCTATCCTCAGACAAGATAGGAAATTGCCGGTTAATGAAACGCGAAAACCTGATGGTACGTTAGTCGCGATGGAAGGCTGGCTCGAACTCAACCAACTCACAATTGGATCAGTCGTTCCCCAATCTCTGGAGCGACAATTTGCGATAATTCGGGCAACGCTTCCTCAGCAAATGGTGCTTCCAGGCTGGTTGCGGCCTTTGACTCGTTGCTCAACTCGGGTTTCGACAACAAAAATTGCACTGGCATCTCTGTATCCTGCACTGACCGTATAGCAAGCTTGGAAAATGGAAACTCTGCCCTTGCATCGAAACGATAGTGTCGTAGAACATAGGGATCCATGTCACCGGTCAAACCACATAGCTGAGAAGACAATGATGGATGGTTATCGAGGGAGGGGGGACTCAGAGCAGGATCCGGCTGTATAGGAGACAACCCCTGACCCTCATACATACTGAGCATTAGCTCGTCCATGATTCCATGATCTCCGCTACCTAGGACAGAGGCAGGCGGATCTTCAAGCCCTCGCACCAAGCTCGCATCATATAACTGCTCGACAACCCCTGGAGCATCATCTTGCATAGGGCCTTCCGTCATGTGCAAGGCTGCTGATTCCGCCGGCTGTACTAAGCTTGTAAATGCCAATGACTCGTTCATTCGCCCATCACTATAAACAGTTTCACCGCTGAAAGCGGTTTGTGGCAGACAGGAAGTATTCGGTAGAGGGCGCCTCTTCTTACGGACTATACGGTCAGTGAATTCGCAAGGTTGTCCATGAACCCTGCATAGGCGGCAAGGCGGAGCTGTGTCGATCTGACACGCCGATTTCCGCGAGCGACAAAGGTCGCATGCGCGTTGAGCTTTGCTCATGTACCTACGAGGCCCAGTCCCTGAAGATGGGTATCTTCTAGTAGATGTGCCATTGTCCATGTATCTAAACTAGTGATATTAGGGCCTGTGATGGAGAGAGAGAGAGATGAAACATAACGGAGCAGTGACCGTTACGGGTGTCTAGAGACTATACCAAGCATAGAATAATGTATTATCACGTGCCAGTATTAGTCATTCGTCCCAATTAGGCAGGTGGCTGGCTTTCTTCCGTGGTTCGCGTTATTGACTTCTCTACTGCGCCTTACACTCATTTATTGCATCTGGACCTAGCGAACGAGTTCTCTCCTTGCCCTTTGGCATAGTAATACTCACATGTCTCTTTTAACAGATCTAAAGTCTTTCCAAAAGCGCAGATCTATATATTCGCATGTCGTTGCTATCATAATTTACTCTGGGCTTGAACATGGCCAAGGATGTCCGATGTCAAATCAACCGCATCCTTGGCCATTCCCATCCCAGCCTGAAACCCAGTCCCTCCTGCGCCATAGTTGTGCACCACAGTAGTTCCTTCCGGCGTAGTCTCGAGCTCCACTCGGGCACCGCCCTGCCGTGATGGCCGCAATCCCACTGCAACGCGAATGATCTCTGTTTCTTCATTCCCAAGATTTCGCAGGAGGCCTGCTGTACGACTCAGGATAGATTCAGTCTCTACAGGTCGGGCCCGGCTAGTGCGGTCACCTGGTTGTAGGTAGCCACCTAACACCACGGTGCCATCTGACCGGGGTCGCGGAATGATATATGTCTCGTAGTCTTTGCCGTGCCGCATAACATTGACTTTCACTGATGGTGCCTTGACAAGAATAATCTGACCACGCGTTGGATAGCATTTCGAGTCGGCAACTCCCGCTAAATTGAGTGCTGCGTTGCCGACGCAGTTGAACACAATTTGCGTTCCATGCAGGAAGGCGTCCTGTAAGCTTGATACCTTCCGGCGGACAAATTTTACACCTCCATACCGAGGTTGGGATAGGAGGTGTTTCAAATGTTCGCAATGTGCGGGAGCGTTGAGTGTGATCGTGGTGAATCTTATACCGAAGGCAACCCCCTTAGGGAGATCGGATGGAGGTATTATGACAAGCTATCAGTTAAAGCCCACAAGGTTAGCACAATTGACTGGGGACTATGTTCGTGTGTTATGATGGAGATTTATGTGGTGGACAGCCTTACATCGCGCAGGTATTCAATCATGCTGTTGATCTTATCCTGCGATGGGGCTTGATCCCAGTACTCTGTTGACTCTGTTTTGCACAGATACTTCGCCTCTTCCGCCTCAGCATCAATCAAGCTCATCATGGCCGAGTAGCCGGATTGATCCCAGCGCAGCGCATTGGCATCGCTGCCCGATATGCCCGAGAAATTCGCTCCAGCCCTAGACGGAGCGTCAGGGTATGTTCTACCGAATGGAATTGGTAACCATTTGTGCGCACCAAGGGGATGTGTAATCGATCGATTCATCTCCTGGAAGATGTTCCGCCATGACTGTGATATGCTGTCCATAGCCACGTTTCGATAACTCCAAGGCCACGTTCAAGCCGATGATACCCGCCCTGGATGATTGACATCAGAGAACATGTACATAAGTCGAAGGCTTCTATGTGTTCTTACCCGAGCACCACAATATTGTTATGCGCCATCTTGGATGGATCCTTGGTGCTTTATGGCGTCTAACACACTATGCTGACCTATATAAACCACTTCCTTCAAGTGTCGTATAAACATCAACGGCATATCCGGCCGTTCTCCGATTGGCGGCATTCCTGTGGAGTTTTGAGTGGAGAGTAATTGGCCCTATCAGCACGATAAGGTGGAGGGAATAGCCGATGATTGAGCGTTCTAACCAAGAGGAAATAAAACTATGACTAATTGCACCCCGGACGGTCCTCAAACAAGGACAACAATATTAAGGATAATCTAATGGCTGAAGAACGTTCGGCTATGTATCCTTCACCGTCACCACCATGCGTTTACCACTCTCAATTCGGGCCTCTTCGTCTTCCCGCTGGCCCGGAGTGGTCTCCACCGAATCTAACACTGGGACCGGCTGCTTCGATGTCCTTCCGAAGAGTACATAGAAGAGGATTCCCGCCACGAAACCTACAATCGCTAGGGATCCATACATCCAAACTAAATAGGGATCCTGTGAAACTGGAGCGAGTCCGATACAAATGGCCGCCGCTACGCCAATAGTCAACCAGAACAGAGAAGAAACCAGGGAGCGCAGACTATTTCACAAGGCTAGTTAGTTAGTGTGCTAACCGAGTAGTAACAAGGTTATCTTACCTTTCGGGCGCGTTGGTATATGCGATCTCCAAGCCAGTCACCACAACGAAAGCTTCTGAAAAGGCGACAAGAACGTATGCAGGTGTCTGAACCCAAACGTGAATACTTTGAGCAGGGGAGATGTAGATGTAGTGCTGGAGCACACTGGCGTACACCATCGACATGGAAGCCATGAAGAACCCGACAGTAACCTTCAACTCTGGTCGGAAATCAATCTTGAAGTGACGCAACGTTGGGTAGACCACGACTGGTAATTTGTTAGACCGCTGCTATGTGAGTAGACACGGTTGCACTTACGATCGAGCAACGGAATGAAGATAATCAAGGCTATGGGGTCTAGATTTTGCAGCAAATCATTCGGAGTGCCGTGCAAAGCCATTTGACCAGCCTGAGAAATAAGGTTATTCCAGATCTGGACCCAACAAATGAAATAAAACGGGAAGAGGAGGAATAGCTGTTTTTCATGGTCAGCAATCGATAGATACAGCCAATAATGTGGACATCTTTACTTTACAGGCTCTGATGCCCTTCTTAACGCCATCGACACTTTGATCGGTGTAGTTGGCGCTGGAGGCAACAGAGTATTTCTCTAACCGACCCCGCTGGCTCAGGGAACTCGGCTTTGCGTTCTCGAAGCCCCTTTCCGACATAGCAACATACACAGTTCTGGCGGTTTCGACTATTGGTGAACCTTGTGGTTTGCTTTTGATATACAAATTGCTGCTGCACAGAAAGACGACGGCAGCAAGGACAATCACACTGTAATTCAATATCAGTCAAATCTTGATGAACCACCGGTATTGCTTTATATACCACTCACATCAGAGGTATGAGAAAGGCTAACCAAAAGGACACTTTGGCTTCTACGTTGACGGTAATCAATGGTGATAGAGCGCCGATATTAACAGCCCAGTAGAACCTGACCGCTCTATCAATATTGTGCAGCATAGGTGACAGGAACAAGGCACATACCACATGAACATTCGCTCTACGGTGAGCTCAGGGTCGACAACAACACGTTCTCCTGACTTCAGTGTCTTGACAAAAGCGCGACCTTTCTGATACTGCTCGGCACAGAAAGGAGTAACATTCGCTTTGATTCCACCCGTTCCAAGTCCAATGATAACCATCGAGGCAATGAGCCCACCAAATGCAGATCCGCCATTGATGGCTGCTGGGGTCGCGGTTGCCACAAGGATAGTCAAGCCGACGATATAAATCCCGGACGCTATGACTATAGCTTTAAACTTGCCGACATACTGATCTAATGTGGTGGTGAAGACGATGAGTCAGTGGACAAGGGACCTTTCATGCACACAACATAGCTTGGCCTTACCAGCTATAATAGCCCCCAGGACGGTGGAAGCATACGCCCAAAACTTGAAAAAGTTACCTAGAGCGGATGCAATTGCCTGTCCTTTACCAAGAGCACCTGGCAGGTCCGCACCAGGCACGTATGGATTTCTATCGTTGTGTTTAGCAGTTATTGATAATCCAAAATAGCGAAACAACATACTTGATGTAGTTCTGCAGCGGTCCGCTAAGGCCGAAGTAGGTGAATCTTTCCCCGAGCTCCACGACAATGATGAGTCCGACAACCCAAGGAATACGGTCAGGCACCCGACGCAAACCCGGTTCATATGCCTGGTCTGCTTGAAGAGGTTTCAGTCCGTCTGAGTGAGTCACCGTTGACTGGATTTGACGGTCCGGGACGTCTGGAGTTCTTGTGCTCTCCGGCATGGCTGGTGTGACGCTGTGCATGAAAATCTACGCCGGGAAGGGCGAAGCGTCGTTGAATCAGTCTATTGCTGCTTCGTTTATAGCCACCCCACACCTCTTATCTCCAGTTCCTGATAAGGCGTTTTGCGGGGAAGCGATACGAGGTTGTGGATGCCGATCGCGACGTTCCTATCAAAGTGGGTTTCAATGCCACCAATGGAAAGCGATGCCGCTGCCGGTCCACTATATCCATGAAGTCCTCTTTAGAAATTCCTTCACGAGTGGATAACGATTGTGCCTGGTGATGAAAACGAGATTGTCAAAATATATCGCCACTGGGGAGACTGTCTCTTCGCAATCTTTACCACTTGAAAGTTCATATCCGCACGATGGCTACAATCACGGAAGCAGAACATATGATCACAGTCCATACCTCTGCAAGGAGGGAGGAGAACGTGATACCGGAAAAGTACCTGAACGGTTTAGATGTTGAATGGCAGGAGATGTGGACAAATCATGGGAAGAACATGGAAGGGGCTCACTTGGTGACTATCGAAGAATTTCGACGATGCCCTGAAAGATACAGCTTTACCTACCCAACGTGGACAGGCGAGTTCTACCCATAGTTCTATATCGACGGGTGTCACCTAACGTGTCTCGGCCTCTCTCCACAGGCCCCGAAGTACATCATGTCCAAGATTACCAGGTCCCCGTCTCAAATCCCGAGGGATTCATCACATGTCGCGTCTACACACCAGCTGGGCCAGGTCCATTTCCAGTACACCTAAATTTCCACGGAGGCGGCTGGGTACTTGGAGGCCTACAATCCGAAGCCGCCTGGTGCCGAAGCATCTGCAATGGGTCATCTATCATTGTCATCGATGTGGATTATCGACTCGCACCAGAACATCAGTATCCTATCGCGCTGTATGACTGCTGGGCTGCGGTACGATGGGCACATACCAACGCACAAACTCTCAACGTTAATCACAACTCCATCTCAATCGGAGGACTGTCGTCAGGTGGATTAATCACAGCTGTCCTTGCCCACTTTGCGCGCGACTGCTCCCCCCCTCTCGAACTGAAACTTCAACTGATGGTGGTGCCTGCGACCGATATGCGCTACGTACCGCTGTCTATATCTAATGCTCAGCCCCTCACTGCAGAAAGTTGCCCGTACCCCAGTGCCATATTCTGCTCCGATCTACCTTGGTCCCCACTCGCCCGGGAGTCCTGGTTCCTGAATTACTACATTGGCACGGACGAAGAGGTCCGGTCCAAGATCCTTTCAGATTGGAGAATGACCCCTGTTCTCTCACCCTCTATGAAGGCTCTGGCCCCGGCACACATTGTCACGGCCGAGTTTGATGTAGAAAGGGATGAAGCTGAGTACTATGGGCAGTTACTTCGTGAGGCAGGGAATCAAGTAACTATGAAAAGGTACGCGGGCGTGCCACATGCATTTGCTCATTACAATCATCCCACCCGGGGCTTGAGCAAGAGCCGAGAGTTCATCAGGGATACGACGAGGCTGCTTTCAGAGGTACATGGTACCCGTCAACGAGACGAGGTGGCGTAGGGTGCAGGACTCTGCTAGCGATCATTCATACATTGAAGGGTACAAATTATGCTCTGTTGCTGATGGCTTTTCTTCCAGTTAAGCCCTGGTCAGGAAGTGCGAGCCTCGAATTTGCCGGGTTCGGCTGAGGGAAGGGCATGGACTACTTGCGATGCAGTGCACGCGGTGTAGGTGATGGCGAAGTCATGACCATGGATCCTATCGCTGTTAAAAATGACTGTATAAGCTAGGGCAAAACGTACTGATTATAAAAGCAACATGCTATGTATGATGGATTAGATCCTAGACAAAATCTAGTGAAATGATATAAGTGATAGTCGTGATGATTGAAGATAATGACGATGATGTTCGGACCAAGTCCACAAGCCTAGACTTCTCATTTCCACCTCAGCCCCTGGCCGGCGCCGGGGCGACTGCCCTCCCACCCCTAAGAAAGGAGTTGAAGAGCTGAACGAGCATTGGCCACATACCTGGTTTGGTTTGCGACCAAAAGCAAAGCGTCGGAAACCATATCTTGACCCGTGATTGTGAGGTCCACGATGGTTGGTAGGAGATCTTTAGGGCGAGAATGGGCCGCGTCCCCAGAATGCAAGGGCTGCATCGATCGAATGGAAGATAAGGCATCCCTTGCAGATCTGAAGCTTTTCGATCGGATCCATGTGGCATAGCCGAGTAAAATTAAGTTTCTTTGGCTTATTGGAGTGATTTACGAGTCATGTCAGGTTCGCTTAAGTACCGAAATATCGGCAATGGCGGGATATTCTGCGAGCCCCTTGCAGCATACACATCTAAGGCCGGGCTAGATAAGGTTGTTATGGACGGAAAAGTATTCCGTGTTTACCCTTCCTATTAGGGATAATGATAGGTTTGTGTTTACGTAGCTCGGAATATGACCATGTCATCGCTTGATCCCCTCGTGTTCCTATTTTGCTAGTGATGGGAGACAATGACTTCTATGTACAATGCTTTGGAATTAATGCTTGTAGATGGCGGCTCGAAACCAGATATGCTCGATCGAAAAGCCTGGCGGTAGGGCTATTAAGTGATCAAAGATATGTAGCTGATAGCCATACATATCAAGACGATCCTAGACTACCAGTTACTCGGTCTGAGAACTTACTATAACCTTGTCTTAGGTGTATAAGGGTTTTGTCACAACTGCCACACGTTGAAATCTGATCAGGCCACATTACACCCTAATCTGTAGAGTGAGCCTTATATGTATATAGAATTAACGTTGTATATTGAACACGATCAAACATATCGCTACACGCAGTTCACATGCTGTTATAATTGAATTTGACATTCGGTACGTATTTTCATCTCTTCAGATACACACATATATATGTATTATTCATTAAGTGGTTTCATTGAGAAGGAAAATATAGGCTAGTAGTTGTACATTATAAACTGATAGAGAGGCGCTCGTCAATATATATATATATATATGTGTGTGTGTGTGTGTGTGGGCATAGGAACGCCGTCATCTTGGAACGCATTTAGCTACTTTGTGGTAGCACACATCAAGTTGTAACGTGAGACAGTAGATAAATAGGAGTATTACTCATAGGTTTTCTACTGTTAAGTTCCAGATCGAAGTTTAGTGTATGTGTATGTCATGGAAATTGCTCAGGGTTGCTCCTCTGCACTGTTACATCCCCCATAAATTACCATATATCGAGTAAACAACATTGAAAAGCAGAGACATCAGCGCAGACCTGCAGATGAAAAGCTTGAATTACCTATGAGCAGAGATCTGGTTTTCAATATACACTTTGTGACTTGTCGCGCCATTGCGAGATGATGGTGAGGCTAGTTGATGGCATGGGCACTCCAGCGCTTAGAGAAGAAGAGCTCAAATTCTTGATGATCAACGACTAGGATAGTACTTGATAATGTCTCATTTACTTTACGAGACGCCTTACGGCTCATTTTAGGCCATGACAGCTAAGGATTGGTTGGGGTGGACGATAAAATCGAAATGTATTATATATTAAGAACGTATCTATCTCTTCGCTTCGAGTAGCAATGAAGGGATACAGATGCGATGCAAAACGGTTATATGGGGAAAATAAAAGAAAGACACCCAAAATAAGCCAATCTCAAGGCCATTCTGTTCCGCCGCGTAGTCGACATTCCCATATCACGGCACGATTTCATGAGTTGTTGACCCGTAACAGCGGAGACGTATGAGGGATAAGCTTAGCCAGTGATGGCAAGGAGTTGGCCAAGGATATCGGGCGAAGCACCGCCAGGGCACTTGGTAGGCGAGGTACATTGGCAAACCTACACAGTAGGTTAGTCTCTCGGTATACATTTGCAAATCGCCTCAAAGGAAGACTTACGACTCCACCTTCATGGGAATCGACCTTGCCACAGGTCCAGGGAATGTTGAAGTCATCAGAGCATCCGCCGTTCTCGTAGGCGCATCCCTGAGGAGCGTACAGTGGGACTGTCGGGATATAGCCGGCACCGGGGGGAACGGTATTGGCGGTACAGCAGAATTTCTGGATCTCATTGCCCTCGTGGCCATGGCTGTTGTGGTCATCACCGCCCTCATGGCCCTGAGGAGCTGCAACGGCAGCACAGGCGAAAGCAAGGATTGCAGCGACGGAAGTGAACTTCATTTTGAATGAATGTGGGGGGCTTGTTTAACCGAGTGGTTGAACTGAATGATTGGATGGATGAACTAAAGAGTGTTTGAGAGAATGACTTGAGAGGCTTGATGATGAAATATTGATTTGGGATGACGAGCTCGTCCTTTATATAGCTTTGGAGGAGCTAATATTTGCCCATCTGTTATGCTGTTTTAGTAGAAGATACTCGATAGTATGCCTATGCATTCCAGGAGCCAGTGTGCAGTGTCCGAGCGCATGAAGGTAGTACATTCCTTACAGATCTACCTATCCAGGTACGACACACATATTCCCTCGAGCCATAGTGGATGCATAGAGTCCCTGGATTCTCCTGAATCAGAATTCAAAGAAGGGGGCATTCTGTGATAGCCTTGGTGTTCTTGCTCAAGGTACAGTATGTAGCTTAAGATATGTTGAGTTCTAAGACATTTTACAGCTTTGAGACTTAACTTTACTGGTTCATTGAATCGGTTACTTCCACCGATAGATACCATAGACTATTCAATATTCGTTTGAAGCCACGGCTGAAACCTGCATCTGCCCTGGTTCCTTAGACTAGACTGTTCTTCGGCTACCCATCTACAAGATAGTTGAACCATTCTTCATACCCTTAGTTTCCCCAAATTTTGAGACCGTATCAAAAGGTGTACGGTCGAAAGAGCTATCCCTGGAGCCCATCGAATATCGAATCCCTACATTTGCCAACTGCGCGAGTAAAGTCAAGGAGTGAGGCGGTGGAATGTATAAAGGAGCATTTACAAATGTAGATCAGGATATTTCCAGAGTTCATGCAAGAGGGTTCCCCTGTATCTAACAAGCCTACATTACATCCAGGAAGGACCGCCAGTTAGGGGACTACCAGGGGGCTGTGTCCCTCAAGCTCTTGCGGTGAGTTTAGTAAAGCTTCAGGCACGAAATTCCTCAATGTAAGATTACGTATGATAGTACTCACACATCTTAGTTTGGATTTTAATTCAAAAGGGTAGTGATGGCGAATGAGAGAATGTTTAGAGAGGTGTACAATTATTAGTGATCTACAAAGTCCTCCATGGTGTTATACGCGTTGACTACGCAGCTATACATGAGGACAATGTTTTTGATATGCGGATGCATTCCTACTCAATCAAGCCTGTTACTGAGTGGTTGAAGGTTGGCTCCCTAGTTAACTATAGTTTGTCGTTCATTATCTCGATGATATCTACGTGTTCCACTGTGTATAGAATGTGAGAAGTTAATATCGGATATCTTTTCTCCTAGCCGAAGGCTGTGATACTTTAAGCCTCGTCTGAGATAAGCGATCTATGGAATGTGAGTCGTGTGTATCGGATATCTTTTCCGTTAGCAAGGGGTCGTGAGACTCTAAGCCCTTGAGAAGTGGTACGTGGTACAATAGTCCTTGCCCTAATGGTATCTATCTGACTTTGATTTTGATTTACCTATTCAAATTCGACTCCTCTTCTCCCTCTCTTTTCTTTTCCTTTTCTTTTCTCTCTTTTGTTTTGTTCAACATTATGTAGTCTTACACGTGCTCGCATAGTTATGGTAGAAAAGTGGCCAATTACCTCGTGTCCGATTGTAGAGGTCTCAGATTAGAGTAAGGAATGGGAAGATCGGAGATCCACCCAGCACCTGCACCTGCACTAAAAATTAGATCTAGCAGGGGCGGGCTATTGTCCCCAGATCTGCATGCCCAGATCTGCGTGCTTGGAAATGTAGGGCATGCGGGAAAACTACCCGATCTCTTCGCTTAGCCGGTCGATCATCCCCATTGACTGGGTTCGGGACGCATTACTCCAGAGGTTCAGCCGAAACCCCAGGTTGGCCAAAGCATATGGTGATCCTTTGGAAATCTGTGTATATCGTTTCCTTTTACGAAACTACGGAACCAGCTGCACGGAGCACGGAGTATCCACAATACAATACAGTAAACCTTGTATATCAGCAACTCCGATATAGAAAATATACGGTATACCCGATATAAGCAATCTACCAGGCTCTCTCCTACGTTTCCCATACAAGATTCCTTATAACGAGGCATAGTGGGTCTAATTAACCAATCCAAAAAATTACTGGCATAATATAAAATCACGTGTAGACTTCTTAGATCATGTAGGACTTTACCACTACTACCTGACAATAACAAAAATAATTCTTTTCCTCTACCTTTCTCCAAGCCTTGATACTAAGGGAGTCTACCAAGAATACTATATAATACTATATTGTTAATTATTATACTTTATCTATATTTTAGAAGGACATTTATAGTGATTTTGATATAAGCAATATCTCGATATAAGCAATTTAGACAGTCAGCTCAACCCCTTGCGTATATCGAGGTTTTACTATAACCCTTTTTGGCCATAGTGGGCTGGAATGGTTCCACCTACGATCTTGAATCGAACCGCTCCCCAGGGATGAACACGATCTTTTACGCCCTGTCTCAGATACCCACTAGATCCAATCTAGCCGAAATTAGCTCAGCCTATGTAGGGATATTTTTAAATCGCAGCTTCGCTTGTTCCATACCACAGATCGACTTGTTGGATATTATAGGAGAAACCCAATGAGCTCGATTACAGTAGACTGGCCGTAGTCGTTTAGGGCACCCTGCCGCAGGCAAACATCGTCATGCCCGAGGCCCCAGCATTTCACATCATATTTGTTGGATGCGAAAGTTGGCTTTGCACAAGCTGACCCCAGACACGCCGATCGGGAGAGGGAACAAATATTGCAACTCCCAGTCTGTCAATCTCTTGTTTATTCGCTAGGTATTTTTGTTTACGGTTCCAGTTTCTCGTCCCTGTAATATGGCACGTACTCGTGTTCTCATGGATACTGGCACCGTTACTTGGAGACCCCTTTCCTTTCTGTATAATAAAAATGAAAACCCATGATCATGGATCTTCTGGCGTCGTGGATGTTCTGGCTATATCGTTGGCTCTTTCCGATCACCCTGAAAGAGCTAGACGTGGTCCTCATCTCTGTCAGACACGGCAATATTTCTCTTCAGATGGTAGTGCCGCTTGTTCATGTGTGATATAATTCATGTTAATGGATTCCAGATGCGTGGGAAGTTGAGTAACACTGTTCACGCTCCTAGAGGAAGATCAGGTGTGGCGGGCGACTCATGGCAAAGTACCTAAACATAAGGGACCATAGTGGTCATAAATCCTGCGTATGTGCTGAAAGATAAATTCTAATAGAAGCCTAGTCTTGTAGCCAGGATGACCTGGATGGAGTACACGAAAGCTTTCCCTATTACGTAGTCCGTGTTTGATATAGCGGGAAGTGCCCTTTTATCACCATAGTCAATATCCAGCAACCCTAGATATTCACGCTATTTCAGAAGCAACTACACCTTAGAATTTATTTAGAAAAAAAGAAAGAAATCCATAGTCTTGATATAAAACTATATGTACAAGAAAAAAGAAGAAAAGAATAAAAATAAAAGACAAAGGTAGACCCATTCCACAAGGCGTTTGCACGCACGTAGGTTATAAAATATATATCAAACGATACTTCACCAAATCCCCAATAAGCAGCACCAAAAGACCAAAATATTATAATAATCCTAGTAACAAACCACTCTATTCATGCCTGCATCCTCAACCTTCCCAAAATCTTCTGAATCCTCTCCAATGCTTCGTCGCTAAAACTAGTGTAGGCCTCCCCAGAACCAGTCGACGCCCATGGCATAGATATAAGACCACTTGCGGCTATAGTGCCCGAACCAAGTGTGCCTGCGGGAATGTCTTTCTCGCGACGCAGGACGGCTGGGATGTGGATTGTTAGTTTGATTTGATTTCCTGGTTTTTCGTCGGGTGATTATAATTTAGGATTAGCATGGTGCATTGATATAAACGCTCGAACCGGGTTTGAGAGTTTATAGGATGGCTTTGCGATGGCTTCGGTCTTGCCGCAGAAGATGACGAGGATTGGCTCGTGCCCGGTTGAAGTATTGTGTACACAAAGTATAAAATAGTTCTTCTCGCAAGGCAGATTGCAAAGTGAAAAGATTGGTGTTGGTTACATCTACTAATGTTTTCTTCTATGTCGGTTGGTCGCTCGTTTATTGATTCCAATTGAAATCTCCTCGGTGCTGACTCGATGACTGCTTGGAAGGAGGCGTGAGAGCCGTTAGTTTTCAGCCTCGCTTTGTGGTATATATTCCAGAGATTCTTTTTGGAGTGATGTTAGTAAGTATCCATATTATATTGTACTGGCTGTGTGGTTGATATAATCTTCTGTCATCCGTGGAATCTGGTGCGGGTACGAAAACTTAACCATGGGTTCCCGGGGGATCTCCCGTTAGTGAGCCAATTTTGCTTACTTGCGTATCTAATCTACGTACGGAGTAGGATCATACAGTGACTGGTATTTGAAATTTGGAACACCTAGCAATAATAGCCCGTGCGCAACCATTACCGCCTATATAAGAGCCAATAATCAGCGATGTATAGAATTTAACACAGGCAGAAAACTCCTATAACGGTAGGCGGTTGTTATGTTTATACACTATACCATATTTAGGTGTTCCAAATTCTAATTACCTCCCACTGTATTAACTCGGTCATCAGCATCCAAGAACAATGAGATAGTCTAAGATCAGTATTATGGTTTCATAGAACGCCTCAACACCCCAAGTCCCATCACAAGAATATACCAAGGAAACTCAGCAAGGAACCCATAACTCTGTCCTGGTAGAATTAAAAGGTCAATAAATCAAATTCGCCTCAGAAATGCTCATATCTCTAACGTAAGCTATCCTCGTTTCTGTACAATGCGGATATTCAATCACAAGGCATAGTCCCTTGATTATCCTCCATAAACCATCCAGCTCACCGAGGCCACCCAACCACACGCGAAGAAGAAGGTCACAATCGAGGCACCGGCCCGATCACCAGTCGTGATCGGCTTCGGCGTACCGGTCTGTTGATCCGTATGCCCTGAACCTGCGCTGGGATTACTCTTGCTGGTGCCACCAGTCTCCGCCGTTAAGGGTGCTTGGTGCTCCTTCTTGTGAGCGATCATGGTGGACGATAAGACACTCAGCGCACTCATGTCCGACTCCAGCGATTTCGAGCCATCCCACTTGTCCTGCTTGTACCAGCTACGTCCACAGTCGGTTTTAGAGTCGCCGCCAGAGCACTGCTTGGCTGCGGCTTGGGCTGAGGCTTGAATCTTGGGGAGGATCTGGTCTTGTGTAAATGGAGCAATGGTCGTGGCGAAGGTCAACCAAGAAGACAAAAAGCCTTTGAAGCAGTCTTGGTTACGGTCGCACATCATGCTCTGCTCACATGAAATCTCCGACATGATGTCGCCACCGTACTCATGGGGGAAGAACTTGGCTATGGTGGTACCGAGCAAGCCATCGATAGCTTCTTTCCACTTATCACCTCCGTCGGTCTACTTTTGGTTAGCGATGGAACCACCTTTCTGGTCGTGAATAGCCCAGAGGGTATAACAAGGGAACACACCAAATTGTACATGTACGCAGCTCCGCTCAAGTAAGTGCCGTAATTGTATGTCCATTGTAGATCCCCATGATCCTTACAGTTTGCCTCAGAAGTAGTCGTATCGGCAATGTTCCAGTCAGCCGTCTTCAAGAGCGGCGTAGTGGCACTCCAATCCCAGATCTTCTCCGCCCAGTCAATATATGTTTGATTCTTGGTGTAGCGACCGAGACGAGCCGCCAGCTGGAACAGACCTCCATTCGAGATAGCGTTCTTCGTCGTATACCCAGCCTGGTAAGGCCAAATCTGCCATCGGAGACCTCCATCGCAAGTGGAGGTATCCCAGCGGGGGACCTGGGTATTGAAAACACCTTGTGCCAGCGACAACCATGAGGACTCGTCATCCTTCTCAGGAAAGTTCAGTTCAGCAGCGGTCATGGCGGCCAGCCCCCAGAACACCTGATCATCATTTCCAAGATAGTTACTGTAGTTGGCAGGAAAGTAGTCGTCATGGCCTTTCTGCCAGAGCATTCCTTGCGTGGTCACCTCGTTGTAGGACGTGTCGCCCGTCCAGAACCAGTATTGGATGAGGGTCATAAACATTGCGCCACCTTCCCACCAGGTATCGGGGAGCTTTCCTGGTGTCTGGCCCGACTCGTTTCCATGGTAATAGCTCATCATATTGTAGGCCGCTGTCGCGGCTGCGGACTTGATCGATTCTAGGAATAGATGGCCCGGTTAGTATGAGATGAGAGATGTACAAGGAATGTCAAAATCGACTTTCGAACGATATGGCGCAGAATGTAACAGCTTACGCTCATCTTGAATGTCAAGTTGAATCGCGACTCCCCAGCCCGCAAAGAATACGGTTAGAAATATCGCGTATAGCCAGTCTGGCGGCATCATCATTCTGGGATCGGGGCAAGACTGCAATCATTGAAAGATGGGTGAGGACAACATTGAGTTGACGAGAGACCTGAGAGAGGGGTGCGAAAGTGAAGCAAGACGGGTGGTTGGAGGGGTCTGTAGCATGCGGAAATGCCCTGGAATGGACGGAAAGGGTTGTCTTTCTGTCATGCTAACTGAGCCAAGACGAAAGCAACTGGAAGGAAAAGAAAGGGATCACAGTGCAATAACAGCACAATAGCAATGGCTGGGAAACAAAGGGTCGCAATAACACTGATTTTTGGAAGGGTGGTCAACAGAATCTTACGCAAGGGATGGCACTAACTATCTTCATTATTGACTCTCTTCTGTATAAATGTATTATGCACACTACACATCCTTAGGTCTGCCAAGAATCAAGCTGCCGAACGTCAATTACTATATTTAGCACATTTTGAAGCACGACGTAATTCAAGTGGTAGCGACAAAGCGCAATATAGAATGGATAACAGGTGGAAGGGGAAACTACTCAAGGAGTACTACTACTACTATTACTGTAAGTAGTTCAAGGGTAACATTTTCTGCTCAGCTCAACGTCCAGCTAGGTGAAATGGCAAAGCGCTATATACAAGAGTACTTGTATACGTGCTTTGTGACTTTCCAGGCCCATTCTATGTTATGCTATGAGTGATGCACAAACTTAGTCATCCTCTTTATATAGTCCCTTATGCATCCTATCTGGGTCAGTGATCCCGACCTAGGGAGAGCCACCCACGCCCTTGATGTTCCCAGGCTTGGCGTCTTCAACTTTGTACTTCCTATTCTGCAATTTGCTGCGCTTCACCTGATCATCTAGATCTTTAGATAGTCTTCTGTGCAGTACCCGAGCCAACGGCTTGGGAAGATGTTGATCTCGGAGTAGCTTAACCCACCTAGCCGTGCCCTAACTCCGGTATCTCCGCCATGCTTTTACAGAGACGTATTGTTCGTTAGACTATCAAAACATTAAATAAGGATGACCCTGCACCTGCAGTGTTAATATATGCTCTTAATACCAGTGAATATACTTTCTAAGTGTATCTAGGTCCCACAGAAGCCAAACACATCAAGATATACGCACTTGACTTCCGTCATGAAGGGCATTCAATTCGAACCCGATCAAGATATCCCAGACCTGACTGGAAAGGTCATCCTAGTCACCGGCGCCAATAGTGGAATCGGCCAGGAGACGATTCTCCAGCTCGGATCTTCCTAGCAGCTCGATCCAAAGCCAAAGCGCAAGAAGCAATAACTGAATTAAAGAAAAGTCTTCCGAGATTTAATCCATCAATATTATTCCTCCAATTGAATCTACCTTCATTTCAGAGTATCAAAGCAACGGTAAAGACATTTCACGCCAGTTCTAATAGGCTCGATTTTCTGATCAACAACGCGGGCATCATGGCCACTCCTCCCGGACGAACTGAAGATGGTTACGAAATCCAATTTGGAACCAACCATATGGGCCACGCACTTTTGACTCGCCTCCTCCTTCCTACGCTCAAGTACACTGCGACTATAGCATCGGATGTGAGAGTTGTCTTTCTCTCCTCGTCTCTCCACTCCAGTGCGCCGAAAGAGGGCTACTTTCTGGATGACCGACTCAAGACACCTATGCCGGATATTTCGACTTGGACTCTCTATGGCCAATCCAAACTAGCAAATATCCATTTCTGCAGAGCTTTAGCCCAACGAAATCCAGAGATAAAATTCGTCAGTATCCATCCTGGCTTGGTGAAGACAAATCTTGGGACGGAGTTCATGTCGGGTTCCAATTTTGTGGTTTCGGCGGCTCTCAAGTTTGCGATGAGATTTACAACCGTCGATGTTCGCGAAGGTGCATTTAACTCTCTTTGGGCTGCCACCAACCCCGCTGCGGAGTCTGGGGTTTTCTATTACCCTGTGGGGGTAACCGGAAAGGACTCAGAGCTTGCTAAATATGAGAAGTTATGCGAGCAACTTTGGGAGTATACAGAGAAGGAGCTACGGCCGTATTTAGATTAGTTATAAGTACGCGTGTAAGGGATTTAATAGATGATACAACGTTAGCAAATTCCCCTCTTCCGTGGTGACTCATGCGATCATATCGAGACGACGTATGGAATCAGCTTTGCGCAATTGTACGAGTGGAACCCTGCGATTGGATCGAACTGCCAGACTCTGAGAGTCGGCTATTCTGTTTGCGTGGCAGCCCTATCTATCAATGTGCCCACGCAACATGGGATTGCATCTGACTGCAATCGGCACTATACTGTGGTGAGTGGGGATTCGTGCGACCACATTGAAACAATGTATGGAATCACATTCGCACAGCTGTATAGATGGAACCCCGCCATTGGATCTAACTGTCAGACTCTGGGAGTTGGTACTCGGTTTGCGTTGGGGTTTCCTCCTAGGTATCTTATTATGACGGTAAACGGTGTTCATTTGGCTCCTAATAGGGGGCGTTTGAGACCGTAGTCGTACGCCTAGAAGACAAATGAATTGCGATCAAATAGACTGAGCGCTAGGCTTTGGAACGCGATGGAGCGCGTCATTATTGTTATATCATTAGCCATACACTTGAGAGACCTACGGGGAATGATGTATACAAACACTCCTTTTAGGGCTCCAAAGTCTTGATAATACCCTTAGTAAGCGCTGCCCGCCTGCCCTAACTCTAGACGAACGAACTAGCAATTTAGACATGTTTAAACCATTGCCTTTCGATGTTTCTTCAAATTCAGGACACTGACTGTAAAAAAATATATTGAGTGAGTTTGTTTTAAGTAAGAATTACATAAAATGTACGGAGTTATCATCATTGTCACATGATTGTATCTTCGCCTCGCCCCTTCTGCCCCCTTAATCCTTAACCATCCTTTTTTCTACAACCACCGATCCCGAATCAAAGCATATATCCTAACCTACAATGAACACAACGAGAATCTTTCTCCCTATCTGCAACCAACTCAAGCTTCACACCTCCTGTAGCCTTCGCCTCGTCGGTCGCTTCCCCACTGATATCGGTCGCACTTTATATCCCACCACACGCCAGTATTCTCACAAGGTGCGAACGACAGTGAATATCTCCGACTATGATCGGCCTCATAAGCCATCAAAACGGGTCCCTACAATGGAAACAAATTTTAATCACGCCGACCGACTGGAACGACTCCTCCAAAAGGACCGATTTAAAACCTGGGGCTTTGTGATTTATCGCTGCACATATCAAAGCGACTCCGACTGGAACAGATTCATGACTCGACTTCTCTCCCATGTTACCGAGTATCTAGAGTTCTACAACGGCCTGGATCTATTAGACAGCTTCGCCCCTACAGTTTTCGAAGACCAATCCTTTGACGGCGCGACTACCACTCTTCTACGCAAGCATTTCAAAGAGTGGGCTGCAACAGCACCGCAAGTGGAGCAGGGCAATGACCATTCTCGCTTCCCACAATCGGGTCGGTATCGCCTCTTCATCATGGTAGACCAGGAGGCTTTGGAGTCAGTTCTGAGTGTATCCGATCCGGAATGCAGGTCTGAAACTGGATTCGTGCGTCTGGTAAACGGGGTATGGAAGCCAGAACTGGACGAGGAGGAATTGGAGGAGCTTGAAGTATCAGACCCGTCGGAACTTGAGATACATGAACCTTTAGAGGGGTGTGCTTTGGAGGATGTCGGCTGGATGAAAGTGTCCTATGAAGACGCAGAGGCGCGGGCGTTTTTGAAAATCGGGGATAACGTAGACTGGTCATCCTATTACCAGCGTCCTCCGTGTATTGTAACATGGATCTAGCGTGTATATCTGTAAGAGATGATAGTTCCTGCTAATTAGCAATCTGGGTGTTTGTTTTGTTATGTTTGTATCTTTACTTCGAGCCAGCTTTATTATTTGCTGCAAGAAATGGGATACTCCATGTCTCCGTTCTTCTTTCCTTTTGGTATTTGCTGCGCAGGAATCAGATACACAAGTATCACTTGTATAATGGGTAGATGCATGATAAATAGCATGGCCAGTCAATATAAGTCCCTTAAGGTGCTGGAAATACCCGTTCAGAATGTCCGTAATGGACAAGCTTTGGCTCATAGCTGAGAAGGTAGACATGCTACTAGAAGTTATCGTCTCTATGCATAGCCCTCTAGCCAACATTTGATTGTCGCTGAACCCTTTCCCAGGGCCTCTGCTGCAAATGTCCGCGTACCATGT
Source organism: Aspergillus novoparasiticus (assembly GCA_009176405.1). Classification (NCBI taxonomy): domain Eukaryota; kingdom Fungi; phylum Ascomycota; class Eurotiomycetes; order Eurotiales; family Aspergillaceae; genus Aspergillus; species Aspergillus novoparasiticus. Next base: position 508,173 of record ML733397.1, read on the forward strand.
TTACCTGGATTTATCCTCTTCACCTGGGTCAGTGAGCATTCCGTATGGCAGAGGCCAGCCATGGAACTTCTAGCACTTCGCATCTGTAATACATGCCAATAGTAGGATGATTCTTGAGACATCAGCGTATCTTCCCATCCACCAGAATCTGACATTGACTTGACTCGGGTATTGTAGGCTGGTAATCGAAAACATGTGGATATTTTATATAGCACTGGCCTTGACCACACACCTCGGTGGTCGAACTTTTGAACCTGGGTATTTGTCCCATGGGTCGAGACGTATGTTGGGTCGTCAACGAAGTAGTCCGATACTTGATACCTTATACACACCGTCTTGCCAAGGCCCCCGAATAGGAAACTATACTTCAAATATCCACGCAATTTTTGAAAACCCCCAACTTCATTCACGGTGCTGGCATGTTCCAGGGGGGAGAATGCATTTGCCCACTCTGTAGTCTTACCCTTTCCGTCAAAGGATAGTCTCTAGCTTCTTTCTAGGTATAGCTGGTACTGTGCTCTTGGAGCCAATACCATCGCATCCTTCGCCATACCCTTGATGTAGATGTGGACGTAGTGGATACAACTTGGTGGTATATTGTCTCCCATGAGCTTCTTGACATTGTCGCGAATCTCAGTTGGTCTCGCGAACTGCGCAAGTAGATTTAAAATGTAGCGGTTGCCGGCTCTCTGTAATGTTGTGTAAGTCATGCACATTCCCTGTAGAGAAATAGTCTTCATACATTAATAATTCTCCAATTCTGGTATGCAGCCAGGGTGGGACACCATCCAAGCGGGCTTATAGACTCAGTCAGTGTATTATATTTAAAAAAAAGTTACCCATTTCAAAGGCAGAACTTACTTATTGCGCAGTAAGGTATTTCCCCCATTTACCTGTCACTGCAGCGTGCTACTTAGGCTACTGTCGGACTCACTCTCAGCTTCTCCACGACCATATACATAACCAACGCTGCTGAGCTCCCAGCGCCCGATAGAACCTTGAATAAAACCGTAGCTTGAGCTTTTATACGATAGTGTGTAGGGAATAAATTAGGTACGAAAGTAAATCACCATATTTGCGAGGTAATGAGTATGGGGCTCAAATTGGTCGGGGGCTTGAATAGAATTTATATCAGACAGCCCGTCGGCTTAGGTAGGATGTTGTATGGATCGTCGTTTCGCATACGAGGTGTCTAATAGCAACAGCTCCCTAGCCTAGCGCTAATCTTATCCGGGAGAAGTGAGGACATAATATACAGAAAGCTGAAGTAATGCCGCCACTAGACCGTAGATGCGACAACAAAACGGGTATAAAATCTTTTGTGTACTAGGACCTTGCCCTTCAAGAAGGTCACTGTTATGCACACAATTGCTTCTTACGCAGCCCCCAGAATCACAGCACAGACAAGACAAGTATCTAGTGATGTGGACTAATGCTCGTGTCCGGGTCCGATCCAACCAGGTACGTTAAAAATCCCAGGCACGCCCTGCACCATAGCGGCTACAAAATCAGTCTTACTCTTCAAACCGTCCATCGATAACTTTGTTGGCAGCAGTCTAATTCCTACATAATACACATCGTCGTGCCATGATTCAAGTTATGCTCTGTCCCTTCCCATCGGCGTATCCGGATAGGACTAAGACACCGTACATTCTCGTCCAGACCAATAAAGTGTTTGTTGGTGTGCTTGGATGGAAGTGGGTCTGGTCGTAAGAGTATGCTATTTGGTGACTTATTACGTGCAGCCCCCTGAACCTTTCAACCCCATCATTACACCGGGTAAATCATATATTCATCAGACTATCATATTTGTTGGTCTTAATAAGCCTAAACTAGCCAAGGAAAATGCCAGAGAGTGGCATATAACATCTCCATCTTACCCGATAGTAACCACTTCATCCAAGGTAAGATCAAAGTTGCTGGCATAGACCGAACCGCTCATGCGGTCTCTAGACTTTACAGGGTACTTCTACTTTCGGACAATATGCAGAGCAATGTACTTAAAGCTTGATGGCATAGATCTGGAAAGAACCTAGGCAACGGTCAATAGAGTCGTCAACGCAATAGCCAGGACGGGGACAGTGACTGACCAGCCCACTCATTGAAATCCAACTCCACAATATCACTCACAGTCTCCTTCCGCCCAGAGCTACCGCCACAACATGAGCCCTGGGGTAAATATGAGGACTCTTTATACATATTAAGATCCGACTTCGTATCAACAATCAACACGTCTAGTACCAAGTTAGTACTCTAGACTCTTTTTATAGCGGTGTACATGCCTTCGAACCCAGCCTGCTTCAGATACTCCTCATAATGACCAATCTGACTGGCACCAGCAATACACCCAACATACAGCGCCATATTGTTAGTAATACGATCAGGGAGCGCCTTCCTAGCTAGAATATCGCTAATCGCGACCCTTCCACCGGGCTTCAGGAGGCGAGCGATCTCTTCAAAAACGGCCGCTTTGTCTGTAGCTGGGACAAGGTTGATGACACAGTTACTGATGATGCAGTCGACGCTGGAGCTTGGTAGCGGTATTGAGTTAATATTTGCTTCGATAATTCTTGCATTGGGGAGTTCTGCTTTTTGGATATTTTTCTCGGCGAGTTCAATCATACTCTTTACCCGCTATCAGTTCTAGTCCCTATAGAGCAAAGACATCAGAGAACTCACTTTTCGTCATGTCAACGCCGATGGCTTGTCCATTCGGCCCGACTTTACGAGCCGCCAGGAGGACGTCAATGCCACTACCGCTGCCTAGATCCAGAACTATCTCACCCTGCTAGAAAGTTAGAATCTTCGTTACCATCGAGAGGAAGAATCAGGCAAGGAAAAAACAGACCTCCTGGACATTAGCAAATCCTACGGGATTCCCACAGCTCAAGCCAAGATTAGTCTTCCCCGGCAGCGAACCCAGATCTTCTGCACTGTAGCCGAATGCCCGAGCAATTTCCTCTTCTTTGTCGTGCTGCTGGTGGTTGGTACTTTGTTTGGCGATGTCACCGTAGCGGGACTGAACAAGGTTGTAGGTATTGTCGCACATCTTAGAGAGGAATCTTAACACGATAAAACGATATATGCTGAGGTAGAGAATGTTTAAGGGGGGTTACTCAATTTCTTATGGTTGAGATCGATAGTATGGTGAAGTCTTTGAACGGTATATGGGGGCGTTCGACAGTATTTATATCCACCGTACTTATTAACAATGTTTAAATGAGTGTGAGCAAATGCGACAACATCAGTGATTTTGTCCCTGGCTGGATAACCGGTATGTCACCAATTAGAGCATGATGGGAATGTGGTATGTCACCACATTCGGAGTGGATCCGAGTGCGGGGAATACGAGGTTCAAATTCCATCATTGCAGTAGATACATGTATGTCAAGCTGTTTCTACCCTCTCTTTTCCACCAGTGCTTAGAGACTTCACCCTCTATGCACTCTATATAACTACTTTCAAATTAACATAAGTCATCCAGGGCGCGTGACTCCGTCTCTTTGTGAGTACTATATAACGAACGTAACACGGCGGGACTTCATCTGGCACACCTCACACTTCCACCATGCCACGTATGAAGCAGAAAACTAAAGTACGTATGGGACTCTCATTCTAATATCCACTTCGTACGTCAAACTAACTCCCCAGCTAGGAAGAGAATCTCACCCGTGTCCGCAACAATCAGCGTCGTTGCAGACAGCGAAAACGGGATTATGTAGCGGAGCTGGAGCGGAGAATTGCATCCATCGAGGATACCACTTCTCGAGAGATTCAGAGACTGCAGACTATGGTGGATGAGCTTCGCCAAGCAAACGAGAGGTTGACGGCGTTGCTTAGTGCCAAAGGTGCTGATTACAAGTTCATCAGACCTAGCAGACAGACGGGGAATGAGAACAATGCATTAAGAGATATGAGCAGTGATCTCGCCCCTTTGATAGATCAATCTATCTTGGGTAAAGCTACATTCCACCCTGCCATAGTCTTTCTACCCCACGCATATGACATACGCCCTTGGTCTAATATCTGACTTGACTGGATGCTTACTAGGCACTATAGACAACACAATTACAGCAGAGATTTCCCAACTCAGCTTCTACTCACAAATATCTACATCTCACGATAGATTTAAGGATTTCGTCCAGGAAACTAGCTGCCTCCCAACTTTCCCTGAAATCGAGCCAGATCCTGGATCTTTACTTCTACCGGACCAAGATGTAACCGACACGACCCTAAGCACAGAGGTATCGAAAGACGAGTACCAAGATACAACCGTTTGTGCTGTGGCTCTGGAGCTAGTTATGAACTGTAATACAAAGAACCTAAGTATTTCGGAGCTAGATATGCGGCTTCGGTGCGGGTATAGGAGCGCGCGGTTTCAATGGGAGGGCTGCAGGGTCGATAATCAGGTTTTATTCGCTGTACTTGCTGAGGTTATGAGATGATCGAGTGTATTATGTGTCAAAGTCTGTGATACCCAGGGGTCTCTAGTATACTTACAAAGCTTACAAGTATTAGGCATCGCTGGTAATTTCTCCAGCAAGACTAATAGACGGAATAAACTGCCAATAATGTTTGCAAAATTGAATGTGCTTACAAGTGCCACCGGCCCATTACCTGTACGTTCTGAAGGGAGAATAATAATATGTACAACTTTTACGTTCGTCTCGTGATAACTCACAATTGGCAAACAAGTGTCTTCTCCTCCTTAGCAGTAATTATTCTAGAAGGCTGTCATATAAGTTAGACAAGCCGTTCTATTATCAAACCATTGTGACTATGGTAGCAATTTACTATGCCGTATCGAGCACTATTCTCTTTAATAAGGCCGGATTGAAGGTACAAGGTCGTTCGTGCTCATGGAGAAGGGGACGGACCCTTCGGCATTTGAGTTTGGGATATTGAAAAGGTCATCTTTTGCATCGGAAATATGTGGGGTGGTGGGTCCTATATCGTTTTACTTTGGAATTGTCGACCTAGTATGGATTCGGCAAACAGGATGCCAATGATCAATGGAGATTAAGTACAACCACCCAGGGGCTCAGCATACTCAATGCACCATTAGGTCATGCGTGATGTGTGATTGAATTCCACGCAGCCAGATTCAGGATCGTCCATCCCGTTAGTTTAACGTTGTTCCCTGGCTCCTACAGACAATTCAAAGATCTTCTCTGGAAAAAGCACAGTTGAAGCCAAGCAGCCTTCAGTTTGCCGCCATGAATACCTTGCCCCTTGTCCTACCGGGTCCAAAATCACTCCTGTACCACCGTACTATGTCTTTTCAACGAGGATTATGTGCTTAATATACAAAGCTATTCGAAGCCACGACCTCCGGGATGCCTCCTTGCCGAGTCCGGACGTTAGTATGGTTCGGACCCACAAGACTTAGTTCAACCATCGATGGATCCCGACCCACCCTTTCCAGCCCTATATTCCACTTCCTCTCTATATCCCGAGCTGATAGATCCGTTTGGAAGTTGGAAAGATACCGATGAGTTGATATATTCCACTTGCGAATGCATTACTGTGCTTGCTGAATGGGAAGTAGTATAGCTTGCTGGGATGGTGGGCCCAACGCACGACTAAAGTGTTATTCGATGCTCTAGTCGAGTGGCATTGAAATGGTATATAAATGAACTTATTCCTCCAGAAAGCAAGGGTAACTTTATGTAAATATTACAAACAGTGTTGAGCAGAATATTGAATACAGACCACGTGACTGGCATGGGATCTGATTACCAACACAGGCATTTCATCTTCGACGTCCGATTATAGGTGGATTTGAAATACTTGTCAGCCGCCATGGTGCGTATTTATGTCGATGTTAACGAGTATATCGGTCCTACTGGATTATGATAGTGTAAGGAATTCTTGGGTGTTCTAGAGCACTATGAAGTGGTTCGCGAGGTAGGTTAGAGGTTGATGTAATATAGCAACGCTGGTTAAAGTACACGCTGACCGAATATTTTGATATAGGCTTATATCATTTCAATATATGATATGCTCTCATACTCGTCACTTGCCGCACCTTGGAGCATTGACCTCGACTACAAGACTTCCGAACAAGGCACGGCTCGCGCCCATCATGGCGTAGTGGAGAACTAGTGCGAGATACGATTGGACTATTTTCTCACAAGACTTTATGTGATAAGCCCCCGTCAAATAAGGCTTTCCGCCCCAAGAGACCGTAATCTTTCAATTCTCATATCGCCCCCACGGATTGCTTAAAAAGATAAGCGACGAGAGATGATGTGAGATGAGTATTTTTCACAGGGCAAGTAAGCCTTACCTTAGGTATCTTTGTCATAGAGCACAGGTGAGGTGTTCTCTTCCTAATCATCTGTGTGCCTTATCGTCCGTTCGTCCGAAGGACAGCCAAGAGTCCCACGACTTCAGACCGTTGGCCGATGCATCCAAATTCTGCTTTTGCTCCGTGATCGAATGGCGGGGCGTGGAGCAAGGCCAGGGGTGTGCGATAAAATTATGATATGCTCGGGAAGTTCACTGAGCATACAGCCCTGGCGTTAATATGTATGTATCAGCTGTTTAAGTACATACCTACAGCAAATCGTTTTTTGTTTTATTGTAACTTTTCAACACGTTTCTCAAGCTCTTCGAACTTCTCGAAACAGTTTTCCTTCTCCTTTTTGCACGATGCAAGTGACTCTTTCCTACCAACCATATATACGTATCCTGAGACATTGGTGCATATATCGGTCTCGAGATTAATAGGATAGTCGCTCCACCAACAAGTGGCATCTCTCTTCTTCCACAGAGACCCCTTGCACCCCGGTATTTCGCTACAAGCCAAAACGCACGCTTCGATAGACCCGCCGTGTATGATCCACTTCACGATTTTTGACGTTTTCAGCGGCGTCGTTTAGAATAAACCTCCAGATTTCACTTGATCTGAGTCCCACATTGTTCCACGTATTGCGCTGCAGCAGTAAAAAGAAGCCCCATACTGAAAAAAACGGCAGCTCCAAGCAATTCACAATTAACATAACCCATAAGCTTGCAGATTGACCAGGCAAGACCACCGCAGCATACTTGGTAGGCAACTCTATCAAGATCACGATAGATAAGTTATTTGGGTCAATGTTGGTAGCTTATAACGCTCACCTATGCTTGCCGCTGCCTATATTGTAGATGAACCTGTTCAAGACACGGCATGCTCCTTGATGTTTCGCGGCACAAATTTGGTTAGACCGCTCCCCCGCAGGGTGTAAAAGAGGTGTAGTCTCGGATTTGTCTTCCATGTTAATTCTCTATCGCGATAGCTCTACCTCTATTGCGATGTTGACGCGTGAGAAGGCTAGAGCATAGCTTATAATTCTGAGACAGGAAAGTATTGTAGGCAGCAGTGTTGTGGATTTCTGACCCATGTCCTGTGATGAATCAGCATCACCTTCGTAACGTGATCTACATACAAGGGTTAGCGCATACCTTGTAGTATTAATTAGTACATACTATTGCTGCACCGTCTTTGTCTTTGCTTTTATGTCTCTTGGGCAATGCTTGTATGGCCCACTAGAAGTATAACATGGATAACCATGTAATTCAACTACATTCGTTGTTCGGTTAGAATTGCAAGGCTTGGTTGAACAGCAAGCTTCTTCGCAGGCTCAGTCTCTTAAGATTCTTGCGTAATACACAAGAATACTAAAATCAATAATAGTGCCTTGTAATAGAGTCATAGTATTTGAACGTGCTTTCTATAGAGATACTACTGCTACGCCTGCTAGTTATGTAAAGCTCTGCACAGGCGGACAAAACGTTAAGCGTCAAAATTTACCTCTCAGACGTGAGACACATGGCATGCCTCCGCGCCCTGTCTCGAATTCAGACTCTGTACGGACACGGCAGGTTCTGGGTTTTTGTCGTTTTCACTCATGTCACCAGCCAGTAAAATCGGTGCTTCGAGGGAAGCGTAATTTCTGTTCGGGGGTGAGGATTCGCGTCTATAAATATCGCTCGGTGACGAGGACCGCTTTGACTTGGTATAAAAAGTCCAGAATGAGGCCAGGCATGCAACCACAAATGCTATTGAGAAGATGAGATAGATTCACAGCAGCCGTCGCTTTCGCGGAGTTAACTCACCGACACAGATTTCAAGCGCATTCCAGAAGCCTAGCCAGATCGGGTCTATGATACTCATATCTGATACGCTGAGGAATAGCCGTAATAGCGCGATGATGATAATAAACGCCGTCAAGAAGCTGACTCCGATCAAGGCAAGCTTTCTGGTCAGGTTCACTCGAGCCCTCCACATGACGTTACCGGAAAGAACAATGACTGGTATAGTGCACCCTAGTCAGCTCATATTGAACCAAGAGCATATTCAAGAGAAAATCACACGTACTGGCTGCATCCGACAGAATGTCTAGAGTCGTGGCTACCCTCAGCCTGACCTGTTGGGAGTGCATCGCACCGGCAGTCGCGCAAACCTCTGTCGATCCATGATTAGCAGCGCCAGTAGGTCACGACGCTAGAAAATATGGCAACTAACCAATACTGTACTCTAGAGAGCTCATCTCACACTTATAGTCCAAGCAGCCCAGTGTCCCCCCATAGCAGCCAATGACGAGTACCAAAACTACCCACCAGAGGATCTGTTGTGCACGATATCGATTTCCCAATCGCCGAAAGAAAAACACAAATGATAGTTTGATCAACCATAAACCGGTGAATGATATCAAGTAGGCAGCGAGCTGTCCGTTAAGATACCGTCTTTGCATCCACTCAATATTAGCTGGCACTTCGGAGAAATTAATTGTCGGGCTTTTGGCGAGAGCAATCACTTGGTACATCTGCTTGTAGAAGACGGACCAAGCAATTCCATTACCCAGGGAGAACAGCCATGCCACCAGGATCAGGATGTCACTGGTGTGCCACTTGCGGCCAACGTGGTATTGGAGAGCGAGTCGAATGGCGATGAAGAAGAAGCTGATGGTTTGACAGACCCAGAGAATGGTCTATGGGTGTAGTTAGATGGATAGTACCGCCGAAGAACACCAAATAAGTGAGGGCACGACTTAGAAACATACCACAAATGTAACCTCATCGATAGTAGAGTTACGAGTCATTGTTCCGATTTCAAGGTGGCAGGTGGAAAATTACACGACACATTTTGGAACAATGGAATGGAGGGCGGCGGACGAGGTCCTCGAATATGCCATAAGTGAATACCAGGCTACGCATCCCTGTTCAATTTGGCTTGCCTCCGGTGAGGGGTGCACGGAGGGGCTGATTCAAGCGCTGGTGAAGCCTGCAGCTGTATGTATGTCAGATAGTAATTATGGTCAGGCGGATTTGTAGCTCTTGTTCTAAAAGGTACTAAGAATCATTCACGGAAAGGATTATCCTGATTACCCTATCAGTTCTATTTGTCTGGGCGAGTTGATTCTTCAATCAACGTTCGTGTGGGGCTGGAAAGGTCATTATCACAACACTGCAGTCGACTGCTTATGGTTGCATTTCTTAGTGCTGACGGTTTACCCAGACCGTCCAATTGAGAATCTCCGCGGGTCCTTACAGCCCCATTCGATGAATGACACCACATAATGTCCAGATTAGGGCGACATTTTGGTCTATTAATAAACAGTTGGTGGGGGCCATACTCAGTAAGAACGGTTGGGTTTTTTCTAACTCTTCCTGTTCTCCCTACTTACCAACAGCTTCGGCCCATGTCCTATGTGAGCATCTGTTTTGTCTATCCCGATTACCCCAGTCGATGCTGTCGCTAACGAACCGGCGCGGGACACCCAATCTTGACACCCAGTTTGACGAAGAGACTTCCGAAGATATTCCAGAGCAAGGATACGATAGCGTCTCTGAATGGCGTAACGATGAGGTGAGATCATCGACAGGCTGTCGTAAGAGGTCTTTCCGACATGCTGGGCCCGGCATTGCACACTTCGTGCAGAATGTTTTATCTATCTCCACCCACGCAGGTAGATGTGCTTAGGATCGCGATCAGCAGTGTAACTGCCTCCGTGGGAGAGACTAGAGCCTGTGGCCAAACTCAATAACAGCCCAGAAATTGCGAAGATAGCAAAACCAAGTGGAAACAATCCGAAGGACACGAAGAGAAAGGAGAGATTTGATATTCTAAGATATTTAAGGACTATTTCACGTAAAAAGAAGGGATAGAGTTAACAAAATCGGGTTACTGGCACAGCATTCTCTTCCACTATTCATAATAGATGTTTCCTTATCTCATGACAGGCTGACTTAGAATCTCCGTCGTAGCAGAATAGACTCGATATCAGGATTTCGTTTTTCAGTACAGATTGATTCACAGTCAAGTTTGAGACTAGAAGCAAGTGGATGGTTTTTTATCTGCAGACTGAGCGGGCCCTCTTAGCTTCAATATCTTTTCTGCTTGGTATGCAGCCACTACCTTATTCACAACATGTACTTCTTTCGATCTGCCGGGTGATCCTCCCGATTCCTGTGGATCGTATTGTGCACGGTCATGACAAGTAATAAGCCCACAGATCCCTAGATGACTGATATCTAGATCTCGGATCGGTTGACAAGACAACACCTAATATATAACACTTACATATCGCACATCATGGTTGGAGATACGACCATTGAATGGGAGAGCAGGGGTTGGTCAGACTAAGGAATTGACTGGGGGAGCTCTGCATATCTCTGCTCCCCCTCCCTTTGTTCACTCATAATAGTGGTATTATTTATTTCCCCTGAAACTACCCATAAATAGAAAGGAAATATTTAATATGTTTTGCTTTGACCTATTGCTGCCTTGTCTTTCTATTTTCCGCTCCTCAAAACAAGCCATCTTAATATCCCCCGTCTCTCCACGTTCGTTGAACCGGGTCATCCCTTATATCCACCACCCGGAGCCTGGAGGCCATTCGAGCACGGATCCCGAGACTGCATTTGACAGACACTGGCCCTCCTCGACATTCGAGTCACGCTTCTGATGGCGGTTCGTGAATTCGATTTCAAAGACAAGTATGCGGAGTGGGATCGGAGGCATCCGACTCATGTGTTGAATACTATTTTTGGGGAACGTGCTTATATGATTCAGGCGGGCTCGGGTCGACCGGCTCAGGGTTTACCTTGTAAAGTGTCTATTAGTAGACGACTCCAACCAGAAAATGGAGGGAGTAAGTGTAAGGAGACCTGAGTTGAACGTCTTCCAACAGTTCCAGCAAATTGTTTTCCAGACACAGCAAATCTACCCCCGAATGTTGTAATCTGCATAGCATTACGCTTGCGTGAATCTTTCGTCCTCTGAATATGGAATCAAGCAATAAAACCTTTGCATTTGCATGACAGTATAGGGAAAACCTAAGGAGATGTAGGGAAAATCCTATACTAAGGTCTATTCTTGAACTGCCTGTGGTCTCTAACACTTCCACATAACCTTGTATTAATTTGCTGGTCCCAGCTCATATCTTCAAAGTCGAGGATTTGAGGATTAGTCCTTGTAGAGCTGTGTCTGTTAGCTCACTGTCCAAGTAGCCATATTATCAAAATCAAGAATTACCACTTACCCACTATTTTTTGGCTTCTATCAACTCAATTCAGGTAGTCTTGTCTTCAAAATGAAGAATCACCACCTACCTTCTATTTTCCCACTTCTATCAGTATCTGTATATCTTCCATTTTCTAGTTATGGATCTTTTATTAGAATTGCCTATAATAAACTCCTGTAGTCTCTCAGTTTAATGGTTATAAACCAGCTGAGCCATCCAAATAAAATAACTAATTACTGATTTTTATGTTTGTTCTGATCATCATCATCAACATTCACAGGATAATTTCACTCCTGACATCTGTTTATAGACATCTTTATTAGACAGCACTGGGTGAACAGGCCAAAATACTAATAAAGGTGTCACCAGTTTTTATTCTATATAACTGACAACTGTTCTTTTGTGAAGGTTCTACATATCCAATTTAGAGAATTATAGAGATTGTTTGAAGGCGTGAAAGCAAAAACAAAGAGATGAAGTTGAGCGATATTTTGTACAGTACTTGGGCAGGCTCTCTAACATTGGAGGGCACCTGGATAAGACTGCAAAGTATGTGGTCTACTAGTGATTAGTTAAAACATCCTTGAGCACTTAATCCTTCCCTATATGAGTTTTACCTCAAAGTTTCTTGTTTATAGTTCTTCACCTTTTTCTCGAATTATTCTTATACCCCTTTTTATAGGGCTTATTTTACTCATAATATCAGGCTTCTAAAGATTATTCTGTTAGTGTTGGCGTCTACGTACCATATCGCGCTTCTCTACGCTTCACAAGGGGCAACGCCAACCAGGTCCTCTCACCTTTCGAGATACCCTGCTGATAGTTAAATTGAAAAGGATCTCTAGAGTTCCATGAATTTCATCAATTTGCAGTTATTTTGTTGCTCCAAATCCATGGCCAAATTGTAATTTATCACTACCCTGTACTGCCCCAACCAGCCATATATATCTCGCTCGGCTATTGCCTATAGATGCAACTCCTACTTACTGTAACCCTAGGAGACAATGCCATACGAACGCGACGAATGACAAATTATGTGACCTAAGATTACGAATATCCATGGTAGAACAACAAACAAGTTCGTCAATGCTTTTGTCTCATGTCAATCAATGGGTCTATGTCACGGTTATTACGCTCGGATTAGAGCACGTTATCAACATTTATCCAGCACAGCCCACAGTGATGGCTGCCCTCCCTTTCGCTTGAATCCAAACAAACTTGTTTCCAGTCCATCGCGCCATCAAGATTAAATCATCTTACCACCTTACATACGCTCACGTCGACGGGGAGCAGACCGGATGATGTTGTCAACGCGTAGAAGAAGCTACAAAAGTTGGTGTTAGCTGTATTACTAAAAAGAAAAAAAAGAAAAGAAAAAAAAAAAAGAATTCCGTACCTCTGTTGCCTCCGATGCGGAGGAAACCACGGCCTTCTTCAACTTGTAACTCTCCACTACGCCCAACTCCCGCATGTCGGCAATGCCGCCACCGGGGGTGAGCAAGTCAAGGCCAGAGCTGGTCATACCGTTGTTGATGGCCTGTCGTAGTCGGGTCACCAGGTCACTGGAGTCCAGACCGGCGTTGTCAGCCAGGATAGTGGGTAATTGCTTGAGAGCAATTGCGAAAGAGTCAACTGCCAGCTGCTTCTTGCCCGTGGTGTTCTGAGCGGCTTGCTCAACAGCCTTAGACATGACCATCTCTGCGCAACCACCACCCAGGGTGACACGGGGGTCCTTCACGGTCTGGGAAAGCACGGCGAGGGCGTCGTGGAGAGAGCGTTCAGCCTCGTCAAGCAGCTGCTCCGTAGCACCGCGGAGCACAATGGTGCAGGCCTGGCCGGCAGCCACGCCCGAGAACTTGATCAGAGTATCTTCACCGATGATTACTTCCTCAATAACGTCACAGTGACCCAGTTTAACTTGCTCGGGGTGGTCGAAGGTCGACGCAATCTCACCACCAGTAACCAGAGCCAGACGCTCCACACCGTCAAAGTCTGCGTGTTCGATGGACATAATACCGGCCTCGGTGAACAGCTGTTCGGGCCAGTTGTAGATCAACTGACGGTTGACGAAACAGTTGATACCATGTGCCTTGATGCGGTCAACCTTAGCCTTCATCTTCTCACGCTCCGCCTTCTCCAGCTCCGCCAATTTGCCAGTCGACTCGACCTTAACCCGGGCACCGAAAATCTTAACCTTATCTGTGTCCATGGCTGTGTTGGCGACCAAAATATTGACGTTCTCCAGACGCTTGGGCTGGTTGACACCCATTTTCTTGTCAAGAATGAAACCCTCATCCAGGTAGGAATCACTGAGCTTTCCACCGGCCTTCTTGATGATCTGAATGTGGCTCAGGTCGGTCGAGCCCTTGAGACGGAGCACGGCGTCGCAGGCAAGGGTGGCAAAGTAATCACGGTCCTGGGCCAGGACCTTTGAGCTAAGGGTCGTACGAGCGATGGAGTGGAGGTCTTTACGGAATGCCTCCATGTCGGCACTACGGTCGACAGCAACCTTCTCGAGGGCGTCGAGAGCGGCACGGCTGGCTATCCGGTAACCTTCGATGATAGTCTGGGGGTGGATTTTGCGGTTCACCAACTTCTCAGCCTCACGCAGCAGCTCGGCCGCCAACACGGTCACGGAGGTTGTGCCATCACCGACTTCGTCATCCTGGACTTTCGAGATGTTGACCAAAACCTTGGCTGCAGCATTGTCGAGAGCGATCGCCTTCAGGATTGTAGCACCGTCATTCGTCACGAGGATCTCACCGGTCGACCTGGATAGCTATTAGTGACATGCCCACCATAACAGCCCCGCATCTCCAAATCCAGTCCCACGTACGCTGACTGGAGGATCTTATCCATTCCCTTAGGACCCAAAGTGCTCTTCACCAGGTCACCGACGGCGATGGCGCCAACGAAGGCGGAGAGACGGGCATTCTCGCCCTTCTCTTCGATGACATCGTCCGCAAAGATCTGCGTAGGGTTGGCGGACGCCTAAGAGCGGTCAGCATGAGAGAGAAAAATAAACAAAACATAAGAAATGACAACATAATCAACTGACCATTATGGATGCTAATTAATGTGAAAGATGGCTACCGTCGAGGGGGAGACTGGCAGCACGTTCAGGGGGGTTGATGGGGGGGAAATTTGGCGGACAGTTCAATAATGATTGAATACTGCGGGACGTCCAGAAAAGTTCGCGATGTGGCCCGAGCTTAAAAGCTGCCGCAGACCGCCTGCAACTGCTTCCCTCCTCCAACCAGCATTCACTTCCATTCCTTTCCACAACTCTCTCAATTCATATTGAATTCTCTCGGAATGGCGGCAGAAGACGAGAAGTCGCAGACTTTGTCCAACAAGAGACCGCACTCCGCGGTGGATGGCGATGGGGACGATGGTGCGCTCACCCCTCGAATTGAGAATGAAACGAGCACAAGATACTAATCTTAACTGGCTAAAGGTAACGACTCTTCCTCCGACGATGACTTTGGTCCAGCCCTCCCGTCTGCAGATGCGCCGAAGAAGAAGCGGCGCAAGCTCCCCTTCGAGAAAGTCTACGTGAACGCGCTGCCCGCATCGTCGCGTTACTCGAAGTCGCTCATGCACAAGGACCAATTGTCCTTTGTGACAATGACACCACACACGGACTTCCTTATTACATCCTCTATTGATGGTTTTGTGAAATTTTGGAAGAAGATGGCGGTCGGTGTTGAGTTCGTGAAGGAGTTCCGTGCCCATAAAAGTGAGGTGAGGGGCGTCAGTGTCAGCGCGGACGGCAGGAGCTTTGCGACAATTGGGGCCGACAAGACAGTAAAGCTGTTTGATGTCATTACTTTCGGTATGCCGATATCATGTCAGTATCAGGGTATGGCTACAGTAAACTGACTTGCCGGATGTAGACTTGCTCTCCATGCTCACACTCGAATACACCCCTCGCTGTGTCTGCTGGGTCCATCGTCGAGGCGCATCATTACCACTGCTGGCAGTGACGGACGAAGGCAGTAGCACGATCCAAATCTTCGACGGCCGGGGCGAGAACCCCAACCCCCTCCACACCGTGAAGTCAATCCACCGGAACCCGGTAGCCGCAATCGCCTTCAACGATGCGTACGACTGCGTCATCTCCGCGGACGAGTCTGGCATGATCGAGTATTGGCGAGCGGGGGATTCCTCATTCGAAAAGCCCGATAACGTCTTTGAACTAAAGTCATCCACCAACCTCTTCGAATTTAAAAAGTCCAAATCCACCCCAACATCCCTAACAATCTCTCCCTCCGGCGAACAATTCGCCGCCTTCTCCTTCCCAGACCGCCAGGTCCGAGTCTTCGACTTCGCCACAGGCAAGCTCTACCGCAAATACGACGAATCTCTCTCCACAATAACCGACATGCAACAAGCCGGCACAGCAATCCACCAACTGGACGAGCTTGAATTCGGCCGCCGCCTCGCCGTCGAACGCGAGCTCGAAAACCCCATCACCCAACCCAAAATCAACGTCATCTTCGACGAATCCGGTCACTTCATCCTCTACGGCTCCCTTTACGGCACAAAATGCATAAACACCTACACCAACCGCGTTGTACGCGTCTACGGCAAAGACGAGCCCTTCCGCTCCCTCAACCTAGCCATGTACCAAGGCCAACCACAAAAGAAAGGCGTCGTAACAGTCTCCATGGCCGCAAGCTCCAACCCCCTCCTCCAGGAAGCCGAAGAGCGCGACCCCATCCTAGTCAGCACAGGCTTCGCCAAAGTCCGCTTCTACCTCTTCACCAACGAAACCGAGATCTCCAGGTCCTCCCGCGACGTCCAGAACGAGAAACCCACCCAAACAACCACCGGCCGCGAAGCCGCCGAGAAGAAATCAAATGAGCTCGGCACTTCCGCCATCTTGCACACTACCATGGGCGATATCCATCTCCGGCTGTTCCCGTCTGCCGCGCCCAAGGCCGTCGAGAACTTCGTCACCCATGCCCGCAATGGCTACTATAATAATACCATCTTCCACCGTGTGATCCGCAAGTTCATGATCCAGGGTGGAGACCCGTTGGGCGACGGGACGGGCGGTGAATCGATCTGGGGCGGGGAGTTCGAGGACGAATTCTCTAGTTTGAAGCACGATAAACCGTATACTTTGTCCATGGCTAATGCTGGACCGAATACCAATGGGAGTCAGTTCTTTATTACGACGGAGAAGACGCCGTGGTTGGATAACAAGCATACTGTTTTCGGGCGAGCTGTGCAGGGCTTAGATGTCGTGCATAAGATCGAGAACACGAAGACGTTCAAGGAGAAGCCCGAGCAGGATATCAAGATTGTGAGTATCACTGTATCTTGATTTTGGGTCGTTTTTTTTTTGCTTTCGCATGGTAGCGTGGTATTGTCTTTCTTGCTTTTCTGTGTTCAAGGAATTATATATCTCAGATTAACTTATAAGACCGGATGTTGGAACCGTGTAAGATATCTTGTGGATCTAGCAAAATTACATTGAGGGTCCTGTACTGCGGGCAACTATACCTAATTTACAGTCGGCCGGCAACATGTCCCATCCAGGCAAGCAATTCATTGATCTCATGCTGGGTGAGACGAGGAGACATCATGAAGAAAAGAAAGACATGTCCAGGCAAATATAAGCGATGAAGAAAGATGACCCAGCCTCCACGGAGGAAAAAATTACTATGTTCTGCCAAAGCCATGCAACGCAGCTGAGAAGACATGCACACACCATATGGTATCATGTACGGGAAATTTGTACGAGATTGGTCCCAGGTAGTGGAAAGAAAGGAAGAAAAGGCATAAAATCAGCCGAACACGCAAACGCCGGATACATATGCGAGATTAGCAGGAGCGAGCATCGATAACACATATCGGGATAGGCGGATTGGAGGCATTACATGTGCCCGGGAGCTTTTCTCTATGCAACTGCCCGGTTGGAGAATCCACTAGATGCTGTGTTCGAGTACGCTCTGCTTGAAAAAGAGTGAATATGGTAAAACAGGGCAGACCCAATCATCACCGTGTTACTTCGCGAGTTTCAATATCGCCTACGTCCGCGGACTGCGGGGTCCTTTGGAGACGTGATGGACGAGGTCCGGGAGCGGCAACTTCGGTACGAGAGCTGCTGGCCACGGAGTCTGTGTTAGCATATTCATCATGGTTCACCGGGCTTGGAGCCGGCATAAATTGGCCCGGCTGTTTCGGGCCGGGACTGGTGTTTTGACCACGGCTATAAAGGAGCCCGCTATTGCTACCGCTGTTGCTGCCACTCCCTGCGTGGTAGAGGTTGGGATATTTCGCATCATGGCGGCGCTTAAGCCACACTCCCACGATCGCGATTGCAGTGAATCCAACGGCTAGAACAATTACCATGATAACCCATTGGTAATGTGTCGACCACCTAGAAAGGTCAGCAAGAGAGCTGAAAAGGGCGCGGAAAATACATTCCGCCAGTGACATACCAGGATTTAGGAGCAGGATAACTATTTTGCGATTTGGCGGTAGACGCTGATGTTGACGATGAGGGCGACGCCGCGGCACTGCTCTCTGAAGCACTGGTACCCTTGTTTTGGCCCCCAGACGAGCAAAAGTCGCTATACCATGTTTTCAATTTCGTGCGGTCGTCTGCGTTGGTGCAAGTGTCGGTACATGTACCATCCGCGGAGTTATGGAGCTGGGTGATCAACGACGACTGGCAAAAGCAAGAGACATAGGTCGCGCGGTCGCTCGATACGGCCGTGGGAGGTACACAGCCAGTCTGGGCTTGTTGGAGAATGGAACAACTCAAGGCGCACGAAGGGAAGCTATCGGATGCGGCGGTAGGTATCAGAGTGGTGTCATCGTCGGCACGGACGGAAAGCGAAAAAACGAAGGTAATCAGGAGGAAGTGAAATAGTCGCGATGTCGACGGGACATTGGCAGTCCAGGCCAACGGCCAACGTGCCATGGTGACGAGTGGAAGAATTGTAGTGGAGACCGTCGGAGTAGACGTAAACCTCAGAGAAACAGGCGGCCCACCATATCTATATAGGACTGAAGCGAAAGTCGAGGGAAGCGAGAGCGGGGGGGTTCGGAAGGGTTCAGACGGTGAGAGAACGAGGGACACAGGAGTTATATTACTACGAAGTCACCACCGAGAGAAGTAAGTAGTCATGAGGGGGAGGACAAATGAAGAAACGAGGGTAGGGTATGAAGAAAAGTGGAGGAGTCGGAGGAGAAGGAGGAAGGAATGGAAGCGAGAGGGAAAAAGGCAACGCGTGAAGAAAGGAAAAGGGAAAGTGACTGATGGAGGTTGAGTAAAAAGAGGGTCCAGAAGGGAAGGGAAAAAGAGTCCAGACAAAAAATCACTCCACCGAGCTATTCCGCTTGCGGCCTGAGGACGCCAAATCACTGGTTTTTTGACTTTCCTTTTCTGATTTTACATGACTAACTAGTCATACCCCAGAATCATATCATAATTCTGGAGATTGCTCCTTCCTGTCGACTGTATGTTCTACACATACATATACATACATATATATCGATGATCCTTGAGAACCCAATCGAACGGAAACCGGGAATTCCAAAGATAAGCACATAGAGAAAGAAGATCCACACTCCTTACCTCATACCTCCTCATGATCACCATTCCAGTGACATCAATTGACAGCTCATTCTGCAACTCCCGATCCCAGGAATGTTCAGACTCCCCGCCAAGTTCTTGGGTTACAACCCAACCGCATGCGTCGTGCTCGCCCGGATGCGTCGCCGTTAGCCATGTCACAATGACCCATCCCATCCAACTATTCCCAATAATCCCGTGGCTCCACACGCTTAGCCGAGGGAAATTAGCAAAAGACCAAAAAAGCACCGACCCCCATTAGAAAACATCGGACAAATAAAATCAAACAAGAAGCGGGGGAAGTGCGGAAATTATATCGAATCTTCGAGGCCCCCCGACTCCCTAGCGCGTTCAATTCTGAATACATGCATCAGTAGTGTGATATTCTATTACCAGGTTGTCTTGGATTTTTATTTTTGGCTCGTGCCTGTCGAGTAACCTTAACGCTGCTAGGATCCACGGATCGTCCTCACATGGTTCCTGATCTTCGATGAACCTCTTGATCCGTCACGCAAGGGATATCGCTGGGTGAACGTGTCACTGGCTGAGTCAAGGTTGACAGTTTCTGTTGTTGGTTCGCCGGCTCTCGTGAGAGTTTCATCTGCCGCTGGGTTACAGCGGTGACTGTCGGTGGACTGTTTTTATCCCGGCTATATTGAATTGGATCATCGCGCCTCGGTGTTACCTCGTTATTTTCTAGGTTCTCTGTGGCCGAAATAAACCTTTCGCTATTCTTATCATTCAACTTAGATAGGCCACCCGTGCGAACTGTGTTTCTTCCTCACTCTGGGAACAGGAAATAAAAATAAAAGAATGAAAATAGGGTGGAAAATTAGAGTGGTCAGCCCGAATAAAAGCCGAACCCAGCCGAAAGCTCAAAACCAAAGCTCGATATTATCCTTGACTCAAATTCAATTTCCTTACTAATGTACAAGCCAGTGGACTTGAACCTCACGTCATGAATGAGCATACTCTTCAAACCTCGGCCATGAGTAGATGTACATAGCGCTACGTATCGGCATACATTACCCTAGCAGCATACAAACCCAAAAGCAATGGGTTTCATGGCCGTTAGGAATATGTTTCAGATCTTTGTTCTCCATGCATAGAACAGAATGTATGATTGGAGCGGCGCAACAATAGCCCTAACGTAGTCCTGCGACATCGCCATCGAATACGAGAACAAAGACAGGGTAAAATAGCTCAATTAGTGCATATCTAGCTCATAACATCATACAAGTACATTAATTCATCATCATCATGTTTCGTAGCATCACCGGTAGATTTTCCCATCCTCCGGTACGCCCACCTCCTCACTCGAGAAACTACAATGTCCCTCCCCGTCCGCATCGACATAGATAACCCCCCACTGCACCCTCATCTGCTCCGCTCCCAACTTCCCTTCCTCGTCCACATACTCATCCCCCTTAACCCTCAACGTGGGATGACAAGCTGCTGCAATAGCCAGGCTACAACTTCCCGCCACAGGCATGCCGGACTCCAAGCGCCTGAAACTGAATCCGACCAGCCAGACCACCATCGCCACGCCCACAAGAATCGCACTCAAGATAGCCGGCGGAGAGTATCCGCACGTAATAAAATCCCGCGTGGGGTCCCGCTGGAAGTTTCCGGTGTACGATTCAATCCCGACCACGAAGAGGCTCTGCGAGAGGAGCCAGTGGAGAAGGGCGGAGAAGGTCAGCGCGGGGACGGCGAAGCGGTAGGGGAGGGAGAGGAAGTAGCTGCTGCGTTGGGCGACTTCGGGGGGGCCGGAGACACGCAGACCCTTGCGGTGGTTGGCGTATCGGCTCCATTCCGCTGCAAGAGTCATGGCGGTGAAGATGGCGTTGAAGGTGAAGTAGATCATCGAGAAGAGTAGTTGGGGCGTGTTGGCGACGAGCACATTGGATATGAGCGATGTCACCCATCTAGTTCCTGTGATTAGGGTCTGAGTGTTGATGGCGCCGAGGCCCATCGTCCAGGTGTTCGATTTGTCCCTCATACTCAGAACTCCGAATATCAGAAGCCCGATGCAGATGATGATGGCGACGGTATATCTGGTTCCTTCGGGTCAGTACACGAAGGAGGTACACGGAAGGATATAGGAAGCACCTACGAGATGAGTCCAAGGAGGTAACGCTTGCCTGAGACGGCTGCATGCCATCGCTTTGGCGTGCTATAGAACATCGATGACTTGTAACTCGGTCGGCAGGGGCGCGTTTTCACAGATTCTCTGCTAAGGAGGCATTGACCCCGTGTAAACTCGTCGGGTCTCTGCATGAAAGAAGCGACCGCATCTCCTGTCGTCAGGATAGGCTTCTTCGTGGCACTTGCAGCTGTATATCCAATTATGATGGCCTTGACTAAGTTGAAGACAATCACGATGATCGCTAATGGGAGGCTGTACTCCAGCTTGCAACGTTGCGGTGGCCGCTCCGCAAGGCAGTATCCGACACGGTAACGGTCCACGTACCAACTGTTCTTGGACACTTGGTCCTTTACGTCCGAAAGAAGTTGACTACAGGTATGTTCCTTTGCGGTTGCTTGTGCTGAGCAGATCCACTGATACGGGTCTGAAGCGGAAGTTCTGAGATTCTCTTGCGGCAAAAAGGTGGTTTGCTGTGCGACTGACTGGGACTGATCTGTATCATTCGTCACAAGTATCAAGCTCCCATAGGTAGTCTGGAAGTCTGTCGCATATGCATTAACACACTGAGATATATCGAGGCGCTGAAGGGTTCCATTCTGCGCTTCGGCACGCAGGCGGTTTAAGGCGTCATTGGCAGTGTCTTCATTGCCAGAAGTGCTATTCTGCACACCCTGTTTCACAAAGCCCTCTGGAGCAGTAAATACCCAGTAGGAGTTGGCCGAGGTAATGGCGAATATGGTCGAGTTGTACCTGGGATGTGGTTTAGTACTTTAAGAAGAATTGACAGACTAGTCGGCGGGGACAGCATTACACTAGATGGAGCGGCAGAGATGACAGAACCAATAACAGCCACAAAACAGCGCGTTTTCGGGACACCAGTAGCAGATTTCGGACACTGGGAACACCTATATCGAGCCACCTGCCCTTACCGTGGGCACGGTCTATATCTTTCCTGGTGGGTGCAGATAAACATTGCTATAAGATACTCAGCAACTTAAGCCGGGCATAAGAAAGAGAGAAGGCATCAACAGACCATGCAGTAGTTGCTTGCGCCCAAGAGACTCGTGCTGAGAATATTGATAGCAAAATGCAGGCCCGTGCTCATATGCTGCACTTTCTCGCAATTTCCCTCGTGCAGAGTGCCCCGGCTTTTCTCCACTGTATGGTGCACAGCAGCCCATATAACAAAACCGAGATTGAATGCCAGGACGATGACGCTCGCAAATGACGCCAATGCAAGAGTGAATCTCCATCCAGAATACCACTCGGTTATTCGCGTTCGCAATGATCTATGAACTTTTACGGAGAACTGTGAGTCGCATTCTTTATCGCTTTGGTCGGACAAGTTTTTACTTTCGAGTAAATCGGTCATTTGGTGGGATTCATCGTCCAGCTCCATAGTGTTTCTGGGGGAAGTGACCCGGATACATGAGAGAGGATGTGCAATGAAGGTCTGGGGAACGCAGCGGAGGCCTAACATATTTAATCCCTTGGTGAGGCTGTGCTGGATCGCATAATGTAGTAAAGTTCAGCGACGGCCAATAAAAGAGCATCACAACGCTGATCGTCTGTTGGCACTGTATTATTCCAGCGAGGCTTTTCACCTCATGAGCCGTACTTGATTATATGACACTGAGTCCTGGTGGACAATACGACATACTATGATAGCTGCATCCCAATCTAAGAAGTGTTATCCATTGGATGAATGGCCTACGTGAAGAGTAAGACAAAATACACGCCACGAACACTCGCGTTTGGCCCCCAAATGGCTAGCAATGTAGGGTTGGAGATGAACCTCGAAAAGGCCCAGGTTCACCATCTAAAGTCGGGGTAAATTCTAGGTTAACTTCAGTCATTCAGTTATCTATACTGTATTACTATTTTTCTTGATATGATACTTTTCTCGTGGCCTATATAACCAAGGATGCTCTTGTTGCCTACTTTTACAGTCTTGCCTTGTAGTGTCGATCTTGTTGATCCTCAGCGGGATATTCAAATGTTATGTTGGCCTACATAGCCCGTGTTCTACATGCAGTAACATGCTATACGTAGACCTCTGGTCTGAGCTCTATAGACCTTCAACATGCCTGCAAGCAGGCTCTTCATTTCCTAATGAATGTAATTAATTTTAAAGATTCAACTTGAATCACTCGAAAGCCTCGCAGGTAAGGTATTGTTCGTATACCGGTGGCACTGCTTATACCCACTCATATCGCCATAAGGCAGGGTATTCTACGCCAAGGGAGAAGAAGAAAAGACTATATTAGTTTATTTCGACCCTGACTCCTAAGAGGCATACTTTTGAAAGTCCACTCAATAGGACACTCAAGCTGTGAAACACTGTCCAGGAAAGCGCCTTACTAACCTCCTATCTCACCTGGTACCCATCACTACTATAAATTATATAGTTTATATAAAATAGGACATAAAAACATAAAAGAGAGGCTATTGGTTTTCTTATTATAGAATTTTGTTTACAAATAATACTAGTGTCACGGAGCCGGTGCAGAATCGGCCCGTACGATATGCAAAACCCCCGGGCCTCTATCATCTTGATTATCTTACAGACACCCCAGTCCCCTTTATAGTTCTCAATCAGCCGATAAAGGTACTTTCTAATTATCTAGTCCCTTTACTAATAAAAGGATTTACTGACTATTCAGTTATATCTCTAATAGAAAAGACTTTTCAAAAGAGAAGGGTTTAAAAGCTATTCAAGAGGAGTCAGAAATATAGAGGAAAGGGACAAGAACCAGTCTACTTTATATTTATTGAGTACTGTTCAGTTAATAATAAAGCTCTCTTAACCTTCGGCATACCGAGTGATGATCTGATATTCACATTTATATTCCCTGAGTATCATTACTTATCACAGGTTCGCCATGAGCGCTGAAGAATTCCTCGCGGACGTCGAAGGCGGTGCGCTAGCGGTGGACTGCCACGATCGTGTGTTGCGCATAGCATTTATCTATATGGATGAGGGGCTGTGGAACGGCAACGGCGTGTTTGATGTTGTGGAAAAGCTGCACGCGCGCGGGTGGTCGTTTGGCGAGGGGGAGTTGAGGTTTAATCGGTAAGTTACGAGCCCCAATATCACCGAACTACGAAGACTAATAATCACAGCACCCTGGATATATTCTACCTCGCCCAGCTCGCAGCGGCCATCTACCGCTCCTCCTCCCAACTCACCGGCGACTTTCCCTGCCCCTCCGATTTCCCCGCCTTCTACACCACGCACCGCGCGCTCCTCCACTCCTCCGTATGGCGCTCCTACTACTCCGCCGCCTTCCTCACCCAGCGCGCCACCGCGCGCTTCTACCGCCTGCCCGACCTCCAAGACCTACCCGACTCCTCCTCCCCGCTTGCGCAGCCGCGCCAGCAACTCCCCGCCGGTGGCAGCGCACACGCCACGAAACTCCCCCGCTGGGCCCACAGCGTCGCGCGCACGCGCCGCAGGCAGCCCTACCTTCCGCTCGTGACTCTCACCCGATTAGCCCTGCGCACGCTTGAGACGACCACCGCGCGCCTGCGCACGGCCCACCCCAGCGTGCCGCCTTACTCGGAGACGCAAGCGCGCTTCTGGCTCGAGTACATGGAGCTCGGTCCCCATGACCCATCCGACTCAGCCAAGGCAGCTTCCCCGGGAGCGTGGAAGCCGAACGGCTTCGGCGTACTGGTCGCGCAGGGAGCGCTTGATGTGTACGCGTGGGAAGCGCAGCACTCGGCGCAGCTGGGGGAGGCGAGTGGTGTGGTGTGGTGTGGGGAGCCGGATGGCGGGGTGGGGGTGCAGGCGTGGTGGAGGGGGTGGGAAGCGGAGCTGGGGAGTGAGGAGGAGGTGGAGTTTTTGGCTGCTGTTGCAGTGGAGGAGACGGTGGGGGTGGAGGTGGGTGAGTTGGACTTTGCGGTGCGGTCGCATGTGTTGTTGGGGGTGATGCGGGCTGCGGTTGAGGGGGGGCGGGAGAGGGAAGTTTTTTTGGAGGAGCTGGAGAGGGGGATGGTAGGGAAGGGGAGGATTGGGGAGGGGAGAGCAGGGAGGTGGTTGAGGGAGGCCTTGGGGGTCATGGAGCCATATGTGAAGATGTGGGAGGGTGTGTGGCCTAGTGCGGAGGAGAGAGGAGAGGTGCTACGACGGATTTTGGTGGAGAATGGACAGCTCTTCGCTAGGTGGAAGGTTTCGCCGCTTTTGAAGGAGTTTAATTTTGAGCTGGGTCCGAGGAAGTAGGAGGAGCATGCATGCGTCTATTCGGATATTCAGGTCAATGGCGATACGGACGACGGTGAGAACCTAATGAAGGTGAAAGAGCAAGAAAACAGAAGGGAAAGGTAGAGACCAGAGAGGTTACTTATATTAACTTTCAGTATGGTCATCCGCCGGCTGTCACAAGCTATTGCCTGGAATGTGGTTCTGGCTAAGCCCCTCAACCATGGAGCATTCTAGCACGAGAAGCACAGAGAGGTTGGAAGATCTCTATCCTGTACGTAATTAGGAAGAGGTTCGTCATTGAAAGCTATACTGCACGGTCAGGGCGAGGGGTCGGCGGAGAACCCGAACAACTCTAAAACCTAGCTTAGGAAAAACATCTTTTCATACTTACAATCACACTCTGTAAGCCCTGTTGGGTTGGTCTGCCACTTTACTCAATAAAGTAATCTTGCCAAGACCCGGATTCGTTCCACACCCGAGAGCTTATTTATGGGTGGGTCCTTGGCTGGTATAACTGACTGATAGCTTCAGGCAACGATCTAACGGACCTATTAAAATGCTTGAACCGGTTTAGCAAGGCTTAGAACGAGAAAATGCGAGGTGCGAATACGAGATCCACCTATCGTGAAGCTTTAGGGTTTTATTGCGATGTCATTGGTTGGTCGGGTCATTTGTATAAAGGTATCAATATCTCATATACCACGAAAATTGGGATATAAAAGGGTTCCATGAGTTACGAGGATGATTATCAAAATATACTCATACTTCAGAGATCTCAAACCACATTGACCACGATATTCTTATCTTCTGACAATCGAACCTCCTCAAAGACACCCCATTAAACCCAAGCAGAAATGGGCGACTCAATCTACTTCTATAACCCATCCCTCGCCGCCTCAATCCTCTTCACAATCCTCTACACCCTCCCTCTATTCTACCACACCTACCTATCCCTCATCGCCCCCTACACAGGCCACCAGAAAAAAGTACCCTACTTCATCCCCATCGCCATCGGCGCCGCAACAGAAGTAGCCGCCTACGCCATCCGAGCCGCCAGCGTTCACCAACAAGACAACATCGGCCTCTACGCCACCTCCTCAAGTCTAATCGTAATAGCCCCCGTGCTCGTCTGCGCAAGTCTCTACATCCTAATCGGACGACTGATCCGGTCCTCTGGCGGTCGTGCCACCCCCAGCTCTGACACCGAGACAAAGGAGGCCGTACGGCTGTTCGGGAGGTTCTCGCCGGCTTGGATCCCTAGGGTGTTTGTTACATCCGATGTTGTCAGTTTCCTGACGCAGGCGGCTGGGAGCGGGATTGCTTCTTCGAATGATTGGGTGGGGAAGGAGAAGGATGTTGGGGTTGGGGTGCTTATTGCGGGATTGGTGTTGCAGCTTGTTACTTTTGGGTTTTTCCTTGGGGTGGTGGTTTGGTTTGATAGGTGTTCTTCTGGGGAGGTTGAGGAGGGGGTGAGGTCGGTTTTGAGGGGGATTTATGTTGCTGGGGTTTTTATTATGGTTCGTATTTTGTTTTTCTTCGATACTTTTGTTAGGTTTGAGGGTGCTAATTGTGTTTATTTCGTGACAGATTCGGTTGATTTATCGGGTTGTGGAGTTCTGTATGGGTATGGATACCTATACTTGGACTCATGAGTGGCCGTTGTATGTCCTTGAGGCTGTGCCCATGTTGATTGCGATGATGGTTTTGGGGTGGTATCATCCGGCTAGATGGCTTCCTACTGGGTTTGGTGCGAGGGAGAAGTAGATGGTTGGTTTTGTGGTTAGATGGTGGCGAGGTGTTGGATTGTGTTTGTTTGGGTTTTGATATTTTAGAGTCTTTTATTTGTTGTTGGGTGTTTTTCTCTTTGGTTTGACTTTGTTCTATATTCTTTTCGTTGATAAATATTATGATAATCCAATACATACATACCTCACATTCTATACCGTATTTAATTCTGAGGAGTCCTCCACCACAGACCTCAAGCCTGGCACTTCAAGCGAAGCCTTGTGCACGGTAATAAACCGAAACTGCCACTCCACCAACCCACGTATTTCACAAGGCAAGCACTCATAAATATAAACCCCTCTCTGCAAAAGTGGCAGCTCATCCTTCGGAAACACCAACATCCTCGGTTTCCTCAGAACCCGAAATACCGGCTTTAACATAATCGACACCACCACATAATGCAAAAACAAAATACGCGAGACATAATTCCCCGGATCAAGGAATTCCATGAACTCGGAATTACTCATTCTACCCCAATCATCATAGAACCCCGTAAAAGCAACGAAGCCATCGCGCTCCGAGTGTTTCAGTGCGTTATACGTATTCAACAGAGCACTGTAGGCACTGCGGTGACTGTCACTCATTAAAAATGGCCCGATACTTTCCAATGTCTCGATGGATCTGTTGAGGTCCTCAGTATCAGCATATGGTGTGAGAGGAAGCTGCGGCACGATGTTGGTAACGATAAGATCTGACGTGAGCAATGTGAACATATCGCTTTTTTTGTATTTGTTCAGAATCCGTTGGGTTATGATGCTGCAGCCTCGGACCATGATGGCGAAATCGAATAGTCCATCTGCCATGAAGTTAGCTTGGAATGTGAGCGCGTATACCGTTGCTAGCATTAGGTCGAGCTCGGTTTTGCTGCATTGGTCTCCTTTGGCTAGCTCGTTGCCTAGCGTTCTCAGCGCCTGGCCGCGGTGGGTGACGGCTAGAGTTGTGTATCTACTTCCATCGGGTGTGACTAAGGAAAGATGGGTGGCTCCTAGACAGAGGATTGCGTGCATTAGATGTGGACACTGTAGGTGTTATAATTAGCTCCACTTTATATATATTGCAACCTTTTCTGGTAGGAAGCTAACCTCGTGCGCAGAAGCCGGCAGACTCGTCTTCCATAGATCCTCGCTTCCAAAAGGGAGATGTGGATATGCGACAATCAAGAAGTGGTGAAAGAACCGTAAGTCGTCCGCAGTGAAGGTATGAGACAGTACCGGGTGGTGTGAACTCAATACCACTGTTGACTCTGATGATGATGGCGGTGTAGTGTAACCTGACGAAGATTCATAGCTCCATGGCAGCTGTCGTCTATGACGACCACCAGATGGACTAGCATGTTGACGGCGAAGGGATTGTTCTTTTGAAGGGTATATACACCGCATGTTTCGGCTGATGCAGTTGGCACAGGGATGAGGCTGCGTTTCTTGACACTAGTTGATATATCAGTCCCGCAGTTTCAAATCCATTGAGACAGGCATTAGTTACTTTGACTCTTCGGGCCTTGCAGTTGAAGCAGCCATGACGCGATTTTGTATGAGGTCGTTTAGTGCGATGCTGCTCTATCAGGGTTCTAGGAACGGGTCCTGATATGGAAGATGAGCGGTGCGACGAAACGCTCGTCTGGAAACGTGTCAACTGAAATGTATGCTCCATCCTTGTGCTGAGTGAGTCTCTTGCGTCTTGTGTTAATTCCTTTCCCGTGTCATCGTGAATTGTGAAGATGTCGATAATATGACGATGGCAGGCAACAAGTTTTCGGTCCAATACGAGGCGACAACCAATCAGCTGCTTCTGCTATAATTATCATAGTTTTAGGAAGATACCAAGCATTTTTGAACATTTCTATGATTTTACATATAAGTATTGGTGGGTACAATAGTAAAATGGACAGGCTTTCCAACTCGTGCTCTACTTGTGGGAGACGATCTATAGAACAACACGAACTTTCCGCCTTGTAAGATTATTTTCCGAATAGAACTTCTACTGCGTAGAGTCTGCTCCCCATCTCCCTAACTCATACTTTAATCCATACTTAGTCCCATTCGTTGCGGCTTTCCTCTTGTCATTCTGCCTATTCAAGAACCTGTCCCGCGGATATCATAGTCAAGAAGAATATAATGAACAAGTAACGGAGCAAAGCACAATAAAACTCTTTATAGTCAATCCACCCAATTCAAGTCAATCAATAGGCCGGTATCCTTTCTGACTGACCTTCTCCTCCGAACAAGATGCACACACCCTTCAACGCGACGCATATCACTTGTGCGGTTAGGTTTGATGTATCAGAGAGCGACAGCAAGACATAAACATAGCACGACACAGATCAGCTCCCATCTGTAAATTCACCAGGATAAATGAACTTGCTCAGTCGTGGATCGGCTGACTTTTGAATTGACAGGAAGCGTCGAGGAGTTGCGATGATCTGTCCAAGTGATGCGCCTAAACTAACATTAGCCGCGACGACTTCATCTCTTTTCACTTGTACCATAGCTAGGGACATACCTTTTAAAACATCAAAAATCGTATTCGCCTGCATAAGAAGCTTTTTGTCGTACTTTTCTGACTGAGGGTACATGTCCACGCGCTCTCCTAATTTTGTGTAGAACATAGCACGGAATGCCAATCTCGCCGCTGGGTCGTTATCCATCGGTCTCGCAACAAAGTGCTTGTGATGTCGGTGACCAGGTTCGCTTATATCAACACGAAGCTTGATGCCTCGTTCGATATCCAGCTCGAAGTGCTTTATTTGGATCTTCACGTCCATAAAGGTAACCTTGTAGTTGCTCCCTCTCTGCGCTATAGCTTTTTTCGCATACAGTTGGCCAAGTACAAGCTGGTCCCTGAGCTGCGGGTGCAGTATCGGTCTGTGATAAAAATCGTCCTCCGTTACTTCGTTTACTTCGGACTGAAGGTCCGAACCGACTGGGCTAATATCATTCTGGTCATCTTGGAAATTGGGCTCACTGCCACCGACTGGTCTGTAAGAGATAGAGTTGGGGACCAAGGAAAGATCCGCTTTGGGCGGCATGTTGAGACTCCCTCGATGTTAGTGTTCTTCTTATAATGGAGGGAATCATTAGAAAGAGTGGTAAGAGCGTATAAGTCGAAAGAAAGTAGTGTTAGATATCCAACCCAGCTTTATGGCTGAAATTGTCAACAAACACTAGTGGTTCCTTCATTCACTCGCTCGCTAGTTCCTTACACTCTATTCACTGTAAGGTCACCTCCTACCCTTTTCATCCTTCTCACCACTTGCAGTCTCCGCCAATCATTTCAACCACCAAATCGAATTCTCTCGATGATACATCGAAGAGCATCTCAATTCCAGCCTGGGTATTTGGCTACCTACCTAAAGTAGAATGAATTTTATTTGCAGCATCATGCACAGACGTTCATACTACATCATCTCACACCAAGCACAGTCGCACTCTAGGTGTCAAAATATCGAGAACCAGAGGAATCACGGCGGCTTCGATGACTAGTATGTTGACTTAATCTCATAAGCTATTGATTGTCAGTACGGCGCTGTAGTTATCGAAGTCATTGTGTTCTGACAGATGTTTAGGAGCATGTAGCTTGCTTGATCTACCCTACCAACTACGTGACCAATTCCTGAGGACGTGTTTCTCTTTTCTCGCAGTTTGCTTTTATTTTGATAAACCAGATTAGAACCAACAATAGACATTTATAGCTCAGTGGTAGAAGTGCTGCACTTGTGCCCCATAGCTAATGCAGAGGTGGGCGTCAAACCCGCCCTGGGGGAGGATGTTATCATACATTTTGCTAGAGAGAGACCTATATCTTTCAAATAGGGCTACTGCTTGCATGACCAACAGAACAGTGTCGTATAATTTTTGAAATTAACAATACTGAGTACAACATCGTATGGAGACGAGAAGTGTCTGGCTTACAAGTTGTATACAACTACCAGGGTCAGGCCATCGGCTAACCAGGCGGATGGGATGCTGTCTCTCAATTGTTGGACTAAAATGAATTCCAATATCTGTTCGACACCTGCGAGTCACCCATGATTTAGGGCTGATCTCAAAATCGCTCTACAAGGCGGACTAAACGAGTCTGAAACTTTAATTGAATAACTATTTCATTTTGTTTCTACCTGCATGGACACCCAGGCGCTTATCTATCTCGTTATAAACATCTTTATAATACAGTATGTAACATGTAAAATCCATGGAAGACATCCTTCTCAGGACCGCGGAGGCACTCCGTCTGTAACATCCCCATAAGCCGGAGTACTCCAGTTTCCAAAGCACGCATACTCAAACTGGGACCGCTCCAGGCTTTTTCTTTGTACCTTCATAAACGTGTCAAGCTCACACCATCCATCGTCGCGATATTCACACTCAGGGAAGCTAGCATGAAGAGGGAGCGTTCGCTGATTTTGAAGGAAATGAACGTAATATGTGTCCTTCGTGTCTTTCATGTAGACGCTCTGGGTTTCGTTTCGAGATCGCACCGTTGATACCTTATGAGGCGCCCGAATAATCTCAATGTTTGTGCGACCACCGAAAGGAACAACCTTGCTGGTGGAAAACTGCTGATTCTTGGGAGGTCCTGTTGGAGGCAGAAACTGAGCAAATTGTCTAAATCCGAATGCTGTAAGAGTCGCGAAGATATCGGAATCGTGTGTGAAGTCAAGGTAGAGGTTTTGATCCACCGGAAACGTAACTGGGTTCGTAGCCAGGGTCATGTTGGCATTTGTGCCGGTTGTCTGCAGGACATGGCCTTCCACTCGGGCGAGGAATTCCTCTACCCACGCGATTCCTTGGGCACGTCCGGCTGGATTCTGAAATCCAACCATGGCGGTGAACATGAGATCATACGCATAGCTGAATTGCTCAAACTCTTTATAAGTAAAGAGCTGGCAGAATTGGCTGTAGCCAAAGCTAATCGTCTCGTATACGCAGAGAGCCTGAGCATTATGTGAATCAGTAGCAGTCCAGTTATAGGATCCGGAAAGCTCTTTCAGCGTTGTAGTGCGGTTCTTGAGATATATGTTGATCCACTGGTTCATGGGTTCGTAGATTGATGTGTTGGCCATAACGGTCATAGCATTGGTGCAGGAATATGTTCCGATCAGAGAGTTATTGAACCCCACATTCTCAATCATTGCTAGTAGGTTAGCCTTGTCAGTCCAATCCAGGCCAAAGAAGCCAGCAAGGAAATTCTCTGCAGATTTCAGCATGCGATCCTGCGTTGTGGTGCGTGCCACTAGCTTGTGGCCAAGGCTTTCGTTATAAAGATTGCCATAGTTGTAGTAATTAAGAACACCGCTATCAAACATCTCTTGGCGACCCTTCGGAACAAGGATTTCCGCCCCAAGGCCATAGCTCCAGTCGTTGAGGAATGATAGGGCACCCTTAAAGCGGTTGCCGGCAGTTGTAGAGTTCTTGATCCCCTCAGCCCAGGATGGAAATCCCTCCGACGAAGAAGGGTATCGGGAACCGTGTCGATGAAGCATATGCATTTGGGTGATGTTTGCCCCAGCCGGAAGGGGATATTCGTCGACTCCGAAGCCATCGTCCGAGGAGAAATATGGACTATAGCACCGTGAGATTTTAAACTTTTTGTACCACTGATTCACATTTACTCATTCAATTACCTACCTCAAATTACCAGCATGGTGGAAGATATTTCGCCCGTGCGCTCCCGAGATAGGTTGTTCTGTCACCAAAGGCTCGTTGGCAATATACGTCCCATGGCTGGAGAATGCTGGGTTTGTTTCGGCGAGGAAAGGAGCGGAGCCGGTGGCAGTTGGACCTGGGATTGCTTAATTGAAGGCTCTATAAGAACCGTTGCCTGAGTATACAACCCACCTTGGTAACTCTGAGGAGATGTCCGGAACCAATTCGGCTGCGTTGTGCCAGTGGCTTTATCTGAACTAGCCGCAGTAACGCCGATCCAAGAGGCGGTAATCAGCGGGAGTGCAAAAAGCATGTCCTGCATGTTGAAGCTTCGAGATAATGCCTTCGCCCGACTAGAAAAATAATAGTAGTAGGCACAAATGGGAATCATTCTCAAACATTTCAAGGCACGCAGGCTTTATAGACGCCATATCAGAGTCGTTGCTAGACATAGATGCCGGTGGTTCCGAATGGCTGGTACCCGGCAAAGACATATAATTGCTGCTTCATTTGGCATAAATCTTCATTATAGCCTGTCTCGCCAGTCGCTTCTTGGTATATAGGCACGTGGGTGGCCATGGTCGTTGTCCGAAAAGCCATGATATTCACCATGATGTGGGGAGGACGGCCAATTTCCCGCACCAGTATGGCTGTATGCGATTAATGCCATCGTGCCGTAGACCGATCCTGTTGGCTCAAATTGCCCACGTGGGTGGATGATTTGGTGAAGTTCTCTAGACTCTAGGAAATTTAGCGTGTATTAGTAGAATTGCCGACAGTGCTTAGCGCCGTCTTTCTTTTTATTCAAATGGGGTCGTACCTTGAGCACGTGCTGTGCTACCCCGGAATGGACGGACGAGTCGGGTCATTCTTTATCCCGAGACGATAAGGCTTAAAGCCTGGAGTGACGGAAGTTCCCACCCTCAAAAGGTGGGTCTTTCCCTGTCATTGGAATCTTCTTGCTTGCTCGGATGCCGGATGTTGGGATTTCTGCTGATGGCAACTAATTTTAGGGTTTTGTGATTGTCCGCAATGACAATGCCTTCTCACCGTCGAGATCTTGAAATTCCCAATCTAAACTAGCCCTAATCTTACCTTACACCCTTCAACAACCTTTACATTTATTGCAGTATACATTGACTATTTCCTGCATAGTATCACAAGAAGGCTAAGCACATACTGCAAGATGACCTAGCGTCTTAGTATTATATAACATGTACGAGAGCACCAACTGGTTCCATCATGATTTCACCCAATTATGTTACATTTTCGTTGCCCTGAAACACCACAGCCCCAATCATCGCCGTGAGGCTGACTCTGCCGTAATCCGAACACGACCCCTGCATAGTCAATAAATCTAAAAACAACCACTCCGGAGTATATAATCACCTTCCTCCCTCAGACACCGACCCCTAGAACCTTTTCCTCGGAAGCTCTGCCCCCAAGAACCGATCGACCATCATGATCCAACTAAAAGTAAAATCGCCCCCACCCCATCCCACATAACCCGCTCTAACGCGTCTCAGGAACTCCCCCCTCCACCTCCATATTCAGAAACGCAACCGTTCTCCTACTCAGATACCCCCTACGATGAAGAAGCCGCCTCTGGGTCAACAGAGCCCCGAGGGCTAGAATTCGATCCACGAAATACTATCCACCCCGGCGGCACCCAGCGTTGGTGGTCACGCAGCGTAAAGCGCCAAATCTTTTGTTTGTTCTGTGTGGTCTTGGTGGTAGCGGCGACGCCATATGTGGTTCTTATGATTTTGATGAGCCAGTGGAGGTTCTAGTTCCTATGGACGTGTCCTTCCTGATGTTTTCAAAGCCCTAAGAGGTGCTGGCGGGGATTTAGGAGAGCTGTGATACGTTACAGGCTTGTGGTCGACTTGTGACCGATCATGGATTTCTTTCTGTGATCGCATTTTATGGGGCTAGACGTCCGCAGGGAGGATTGCACTACTCTCGATGATGGGAGATGGATTCATACTGTTAGCGGTATTTCAACGCCATTCTCACCCAATGCTGTTAGTTTTCTTCCGGTGCTTGCGGTTCCAGCTCTCCCGTGACAGGGTTAAGAGAGAGGCAATTCGGATGACAAGGATTACCAGGAGCAACCCAGGACGAAGAGGTTAACCTGAAGATGGCCCAACAGCTTCATCAAACAAGCTCTCGATCGGCAGTACAATATAGAGAATGAACGAAAGCACAAGAGGTCGGTGAAAGAAGGTCTGATGTAATGCAACACAGAGTAGTCAAATTGTTGAGTTTGTTCCATGCGACGTACGATAGATTTAAATGTGGAGGACAGGGGACACTCCTAGTCATTTGACCTTTACAATAAATAAATTAGTATACATAACCATATGGTATGAAGAACAGAGCTTCATGTCCGCTCAGCCGTACTTAAGCCACATAGGACCGCACAGCTGGAAATTGACGGACGTCCTTCAACACGTGTATTATAGACTTTGAACTGAGCACCCACGAAGAGAAGTGGACTGGTAACGAAAGCGAACCCGTTTAGGTACACTCAGTACTGTGCGGGAAATACGGTTTGCGAGGATATGGATGATGGATGAGGCTTGCATCATTTCTACTGTGTACATTACCCCAATTGGACTGTAACTTGTATGTATAGCGAAAACAACGGCACAATAGTACATGAATAAATGAGTGACCAGAAGGACAGGATCGAAACACATAATAATGGTTCTCAATACAGACATAAATTTATACCCTGAACAAACTTTAATCTCCTTATGATAGGAGAATACTGCGAGCTCATCTTGGCTTCACCCAGGATATGGGTTACTGGACCCCAGCACCACGTTAAGGTGCGAGCTTATCGCTGGGGGAAAGAGTTGATTAGACTCTTTCTCAGTCCAAACACGGAAGCCCGCGCTTGTAGGATCTAGTAGTAGCCAAACAGAGTGAACCCTGCCTGTGATCATGCTTCATCCCGTAACCGGACCACCCAAAGCTGTCGGCGAGTATCATTCGTTACATGACGCTGCGCCTCTGCACACCTGGCCATGTACCATATGCACTGGCGTAGACTAGCTGTTTTTGAAGTACCAGAGGTGGAGTGCATGATAACGGGACTGTACTGGAGTTCCCATTTTCCAGTTACTCCATCCTTTTCCTGGCGGAGGAAAACAGTCTCATTATATGTGGCCATGAATCCGTATTTAAGATTCAAATCCTTCATATATTGAGCTATCTGACCTGAGAGATTTGTAAATATTGAAGTAGAATAAGACCTGATATGGAGCCCATATAGACTCACCAAGAATATGGCGGAATGACTTGCTATTGTCAATGCCTTGAGATAGTGAATGCTCAGTAATCCACGGGGTCTTGAGTTCACCTACAAAGAGTAGGTCATGTGGTACTTGCTGTGCTGGTAGCGGTGGGTTATCATGCCAGGATTGTACGTGCTGCACGTGGGCTATGCAAGCTACATCCGGTCGCTTACTGTATGTTGAGCATGAGGCCCGGAAGTCGCCCAATGTTAGGTCAAGCCCTTTATCAAGGAAGACGGAGGACATCACCTGACCGACATGTTCTTGCCATCTTCCCTGAACTCCTGTCTCGTCCCCTACGGCAACATGCTCGTTGCGTTGGCTTGGAAGAGGAAGGAATCCATGGGGCTTGTAGTCGAGAACTCGTTTAGAACTCCAGATATGATTCTGGAATTCTGTAATAACGTCCTGCTCAAAGTTAGCCCATTGCTTTAATTCCCCAACGAAGTTAATTGGGTGTAGGGCGTTTCTCTTGGTCCTGTTATTTCCAAGAAGAAGATTCGGTAGCCGTTCCTTTACGGAAGATTGGGAAGTCACTTTATCAGCCATCTTAGGTTGAGGCATGGTGATGAATGATGGGTCAGTGGATGATGAGGCAAGCGGGGTTGCTATTTGTCTTGTGTCTTTCGAGGGAAAAAGCGTACTTTTTGGAAAGATGTTGGAGGAGAGAGAAGAGAGAAAAAAAAAAAAAAAGCCAGGAAGGGCTAATTACTTTCCAGTCAGTGTTCATTACAGTGTTACTGTGGGTAAGTGATATGTTTGATCTGAAGACTACAACAGTTGAAGGGAAATTTATAATATGAAGCCATATTTTTATATACTTCTCCATTTGTTACACGCCGACCCCAATTTTTGTGACGGTAACAATACGTACTGCTCAAATAAGCCAATTAGAATACAGGATCGAACGTTTCAGTCTCGCTAAATGGGGATGGCCAATCAGGATTGATCTACTGAACCCTGCCAGGTAGTACATCTACTACTACTTAGTAGGTACCTTACCCATAGATCTTTTGCAAGCTTCCTATTGTCTGCTTGGATAATCTTCTTGCCTCTTCATTCTATAGATTTTAAGATCTAAATAAATAAATATATAGTCTATTTTGCACGATAAAGTGTCCGCGAGATTGGATTAGTCCATAGCTGATGAAATTGTCCCTTCAGAGTACCAGGGGAGGGAAATCATTATGATTACAGTCTGTCGTAGGAGCTACGTTGCCCCACCTGTGGAGCACATAAACTCGTGTTGTTTCTGTCCCTCCTTGACTCTTTCTCTTCCCTCTTGCACTCCAAAGAACTAGTCACGTTTCGTTTACTTAAATCTTTCTCGAAGACCTCCATCAATCATCAAAGTACACTCGATACCTTCAACCATGTCTCAGTTCACGTTCTTCCCCAATATCCACTGGCGCAACCTAGTCTTGAATTTTCCGGAGAGTGACTACCATTCTCTGCCTCCCTCCTCGTGGAGAGTAACCCGGAAGATTAGCGAAAACTCCGATTCGTACACTCAGGAAGAAGCAAAAGAAGGAGAGGAATTCCCTCTCGCCTGCGCAAGATTTGAGTGTGAAAACCTCGAGGACTCCAGTAATAAAGCTATTCTTATAGTATATATGGAGATCCCTTGTGAGGACACTGAATGTGCTGCGGAGGGGAGATATGGGACTCCTATCTGTGTGAGAGTAGGTTTTACAGCCCACTATCTTCTGACACTTAACGTCTGCAAGTATTCTCCGGGAGCTATCCAATACATGGGGGAAACCCAGAACTCCCGGGATCGCCACGCCTTTATGCCAGGTGGTAAAATATACTATTTGGTTATTGGTAAGCTCCCCGGTGCCCCTCTGAGTAATGGGCTTATCCGCTACACTGAGGATGGGAGAATTTCTTCCGAAGGGCTTTTCTGGAACCTTTCACGTGAAGAAAGAGATCAGATTCGTGTTGCCTTTCAGAACGCATATCTGTACGTGCTTATATTGTTTATTCTCACTGTGCTTATATACTAACATTCGTTTGCTCTGTCAAATAGTGAGCACATAAGGAGCAAAACTACTATTGGTATTGAAGGGCTGAACAAGCTCTTTTGGGATAAAGACTCAGGAGAAGTGCAAGTTCTTCCGAAGCAAGGATCTGTTTGATTCATTCTAACTTACGTCTACTATAGTTATATCCAAGGCTCCTTTGAACCCCTTGATCTGACGAATATGGGGCTACCGCTCTCTAGGCAGCTGGATCCTTATGGACCGAAGGTGCTGAAGATTTGGGGGCTAGCTATAGCTCCAAAAGGAGAGGTTGATTACGATGTCCCTATCGACTGCCTCGAACAGTTGGGTTGGATTCTTTGATCGTCATCTTTAAATACAAGGGTGGTTCTCCACTTTTGGCCATTACCTAGCAGGGGCGGGCAACCGCGTCTGGTTTTCTCTAGGTCCAGATGTGGCTTGCCACGTTTGGGAAGGGATCTATGCAGGTTGCATAGGTTCCCCCCAGCGATGAGCTCGTACCTTAACGTGGTGCTGGGGTTCAGTAGCCTCAGTTAAATGAGGTGAAGCCAAGACGAGCTTAAGTAGTTACTAGTAGTTTCGCGGTTTTGCTCTTTGTACGATGTTCAGAAGAACATGTAGAGGCCCTGGGGACTTTTGTTCGGTCCCTTCAGGACAGACTATAAATCGAACGGTTGAATTTTGCAAGTATTGCTACCTTGTATATACGAAAAAGCCCCGATCTTTAGTTTCAAGTCGCGTGATACAATCTTAGGAGAATATTTCACAGGGGTATTTCGGTTTTTGTGAGGGAGGATGCTGTGATACTGCTCTAATGATCATATCTTTTTGCCCTTCCGGCATGGTGCGCTGATTAGTGTGATTGTCCAGCAGATGTTCACTGCTTGGGATCAGAGCACAGCAAAGTGTTAATTTTCATACGCGAGAGCGAACTGTCACTTCGGCAAGTCATAATAAAAAGAGATCTAAGAAAAGACTATACCACCGTCAACCACCATCGTCTGTCCTGTCACAAAATCCGAGTCCTGACTCGCCAGGAACCCTCCAACCAATCCAGCCACATCCTCCGGCTCACTCGTTCGCCCCAGAGCCGCCTTATTCGAATAAACCTCTCGAGTTTCCCCTTTCGTTCGGCCCTCGATCGTGCCCAACTCCTCGTCAATCTTATCCCACATGGCCGTTCCTACCACCCCTGGCGCATATGCGTTGACCGTAATCTTGTGTGGTGCCATCTCCATCGCCATCGCCTGCGTCAATCCCCGAACCGCCCACTTACTGGCCGAATAGATCCCCAACGCCCCAAACGCTCTGAAACCGACGATAGATGAGGCCCCTACGATCTTGTACACTCCAACCCCGGCAGCAGATTGCGGATCACCCTGCGCGATCATCTGGCGGGCCGCGTGGGTGTAGCAGTTGAACACACCCTTGAAGTTAACCGAGAATACCGCGTCGATATCGGCTTCAGTAACGTTAAGAAGGTGTTTTATTTGCGCGACGCCCGCGTTCGCAACCATCAGGGTCAACGGACCAAGCTTTTCCACTGTTTCTCGGACCATCTCTTCCACCGCGGAAGATGAGGTCACATCGGCAGCTATACCGATCGCCAGGGGACGAGAAGAAGAGGTCGCTTCTGGGGTGCTCGTGGCATTGATTTCATCAACAACTCTGTTGATTTCATCCTGTGCACCGGGAATATCGTTGATGCAAACTGAATAGCCATCTCTTGCAAGACGGAGGGCAATCGCTTTGCCACTGAGGAATGTTTATCACTAACTATACTAGTACAGATACAAGGAGGGAGTTACTTACATCCCACGCGCTGAGCCGGTGACAATTGCTACTCGAGGCATTTCAATATTTCAGTTGCAGTCTGTCAGAGATGGTTTACAAGAAGACAATTTGCCGGAAGTAAGTGCTTGTCTTACTTGCTTCATATACAGCCTGATGTGGATGCCCCGCTTCCTGGGAAAATGAGGGGAAGATGTCATCTTGTCCGGGATTGGTTACGCCTCTTACTCACTTGAGTACTTCTATAGTATGTTTGTCCCTTGTATTAATTCTCATGGCGCTTACAACACTGTACGTCTCGGCTTTCATTACCCCGTACATCGGTAGTACTTGATCACTGGCACCAGGCCAACGTAACTATGTAAAACTTCCATGGTCAAAGGTGGAAGTAACTAGTCAAGTTATAAGACTATCGTAATTTTTCATAAAATCTGCCTAAAAGGCTCTATGAAACTACAAGGTGGGAGATTCCTATCGTGTACACAAGCCGAACATATAAGGAACGAACGTGGTAACCGCAGCACGCTTACTCCTCTACAATGTTGGATTGGTCAACAGCATTGCATATGACCAGGAACTTAGGTAAATTCGACATCTCAACTAAAGGTATATGAATGGGCTCGTGATTCATGGTTTGACTCATTTGGGACTTAGCTGGTCCTGCCGTCTGATTACGCATAAGGCCAGCATGCCTTTCCTCATACAAGCTACTAGTGTGTACCTGTTCTAGCTCCCAGTGGCTGTGATGCCAAAATTGACGCACCTCAGATATTCTTTGACTGCCTACATTGGTTTGAACTGCGTCTTCGCCTTAGTAACGTGACCCAGGTAGTCTTTGTTCAGAGCCAATTGATCATTTCTTTCCCTTTTAGTATTGTTCATTCGCCTTATGTGTCGACGTGTCACGGTGCCCCGCTTGATTGATAAGGAGACGTTTTACTTGGGTCGGAAGTTGTGATTTTTGTTATGTGTTGGTTTTTGTGGTGGGTTTTATAGAAGGATGGAGTTGGGGATAGAGGTAGATTTGTGAGGATGTGAGTGGATTGAGGGCTATGATGATAGAATACCGGACGTAAATAATATACATTGTGCTACAAGTAGTAGGGACTTATAGTATTGGTATGCCTTGCTTTCATTTCCGATTGCTAACTCTCTTCAGACTATCATGCCCCGTTTCTCTTATCCATGACGGTCTTCAAGATAATCTCACAGTTTGGCGTCCTGGCCCAAGGGTCAACGCTCTGTTCAATTCCTTCAGCTGTGACATTGACCATCTTAGCCCCTGGGGCATAAAAAGGCCAGTCATCTATCCTGTTATCCTGTTTGAGCTTTCCTGCAGTAAACTTCAAGACCTCTGACTGAAATTGTCTGGCATGGGAAATGTTTAAGCCCGGGAATTCAGCCCCCTCTCTATAGAAATAGTCTGTAGCCGTCAGTGTGTTTGCCACAAAGTGAAAATTTAAAACCACATACAGGACAAATCCAATCCATGCGTAGCCGGCGGCACCGAAAACAAATACCGCTGAGTTCTGTTCCCATAAGCCTTAGCAACAGCCCTCGCATTGCAGGCGAAAACTACATCAGTCGTCCAAGAGTTCGCAACCAGCTGTAGCTGCGAATCTGGGTAGGGATACATGTCCCGGATGTGCTGAACGGTGGCATTACTAGCTCCCGGAACCAGGCGTCGGACCAACGTGGCAAAGTCTTCGTACGTGCTGATATCTGGCGTCATCCCGAGTCCTTCTGCTGCCATATTTCCAGACATTACTGCTTGGATATTCTTGTGGTAACGGCCTTGTTGGAGCATGATGGGGACTGCATCGAGTAGGTATTTCCCGTCTGGGAACGGACCGATACCAATTCCAGGGCCGAAGGTGCCTCCTCCTGAGCCGCCGGGGAGATCTAGGACTTTTTTATTCGTGGCGGCTAGGGCGGATGGCGATGCATCTCTTAGACAAGAGAGGGATGAGCAGTTTGCAGCTTGTAGTGTTTGATCATAGACCTCTTGGCGACGCTCTGTTACATTCCTCCTCGGCATGAGTCCAGGGGATGACAGGAATGCCTTTGCCAGTCAGTGGAAGTTATCTATCTTCGCAACATGGAAAAGCTCACCTTCTGGAAAGGGAGAGTACCGTTCCCACCATTCCCGACGAGCATCATGGCAATCATACCAGCTCCCGCGCTCTGGCCCCCGACAGTGATATTGTCAGGATCACCTCCAAACCGAGAGATATACTTCTTCGTCCACTCCAACGCAGTAATACCATCGTGGAGCCCCACATTGGCATCCATATCTTCATGTGCAGAGGACACCCACCCGTACAATCCCATCCTGGTGACCTGATTAGCAACGCACATAAAAAGTACCGGAAAGGGAACAAACCGATAATTACTCGCCACAAAGATAAACCGATTCTCCTCTCCCATAATCAAATCCATTAGACCAAACCCATCCCCGAAGAGATCCTTACTGCCAAATGCAAATGCACTCCCATGCAGCCAGTGCAGAACCGGTACATTATCCCCCTCGCGCACGCCCTCCGGCACCCACACATTCAGAAAAAGACAATCCTCCTGCCCCCAGGAGGTCCCGTTAATTCCCGGGAAGGGAGCCTGCGAATTCACAGAGCTGACGCAATCGCTTTTTGTGAGTCGATCACGACCATCCTGGATGCCGTCTTCATGAAGCGGGGGAGTGACTGGTTTACGGAAGCGGTGGGTTCCAGTAGGTGGCTGCGCGAAGCGGATGTTGTTGTATAGACCGACTTTGGTCCCAGATTGGGTAGTGTTCATAAATGTTGGGGTGTGGGTAGCATAGCCCAGGTCTATCTGGGGGAAGGTTTGGGCGGTGACCGGGGGGAGAAGGGAAGATATTGTGCTTAAAATTAAGAGAATATTGGAATACATTGTAAGGTTATATGCGTGTTAGGGATTGGTTCTTCTGGAGGTGTATGCATTGCTGGAGGACTGGAGCTTCCATAGTACCGGAATTGCTGTTTTATAGTTCTATGGAGGCTTCCGGATACGGGTTGGCTCGTACTCGCTTCAATTGAACCGAGTGGACCTCTCGTATAAAGGCGCATACTAGGTTCGGTTGATCGACATCAGCCATGCTTATTCGACAAGCTGACATTAGGTTCGAAAATAAACGGAAAGTTCGTATCGGGCCACAGGTCTATGGTTTGCCTCGTAGTTCAACCCATCAACCCACCTGATACAGATTAACAATATCCTGATCCTTCTTTGGCCCCTTCACAACATGCCGACTAGCCCAACTAACCACCTCCCCATCCTCCCCCCTCACCCGAAAAGCATAAGCCGTCCGATACATATCATTAATACAAAGATGATTCCCCCTCGCCCTGAAAACCACCGTATCCTCCCCATCCACCAGCGGCGGCGTCGGCGCATCCACAAACGTCTCCCCTTCCGTCACTTTATCACCCTCACCTTGGCCCTGACCCTGACCCTCCTCACGAAACTCAAACTCATGAAACAAATAATCCGGCCCATCCTCACCACCCCCCACCTTCGCAAACCAAACACTAATAATCCCCTTCTCGCTCAGCCGCCAGATATATTTCTTCGTGAAGCGCAGCCCCACCCCGACGCCGAGATTCGCTCGTAGACCTGGTGGGGCGGGCATTTCGCCTTCTTCGTGGTAGAGGAGGTCTTTTGCTGTGGTTGTGTTTGTGTTTATGCTAGGTGAAAGGGGCGTGAAGGTTGCTGTACCGTGGAGATCGCCGTTTATGTCGAGGGGGTTGTCGCTTTTGAGGGTGCGGTGGAGGGTCCATTTGGTGGTGGGGCGGGTGAGGGAGGTGAAGAGGGTTGATAGGAGGGTGGGGGTTAATTGGGGGCGCATTTTAGGGGTCGTTGGGTTTGTCGAGGGTGGTGGTTGGGTCATTGTTTTGTTGGCATGGTTTGGGGTTTTTGAGGTGATGGTGGTGTTGGAGATTGGGATTAAATGGTGGAGGAGGTG
This sequence comes from Aspergillus novoparasiticus, assembly GCA_009176405.1. Taxonomy (NCBI): domain Eukaryota; kingdom Fungi; phylum Ascomycota; class Eurotiomycetes; order Eurotiales; family Aspergillaceae; genus Aspergillus; species Aspergillus novoparasiticus. Next base: position 552,129 of record ML733397.1, read on the forward strand.
GTGGGTGGGACGCGGGGCGGAGATAAATCGGTTAGAGTTAGTTGGTGGGTCTGGACTTTTCAGGGTTGCTTATCAGATCTGATTTGATCTACGGCTGATATGGGTGTGTTGATAACTATGATCTTTGTGGTATATTGTGTATTTACTCTTAAGGGTATGTTAAGGATATATTCATAAGATTAATAATTACTAACTGGGATCATTGTACTAGGATAAATTTAACTTCATACCTTTCTGAAATAAGGGGATAAACTTCAAACAGTGCCATGGTAAGGACTGGCAAAGATCTGTGATCTGAAGAAGTCTTCTGCCCATGAGCTAGTTGGGCTGGCAATGCCCTCTCCATAAGCTATCCCAGATCATTGCGACCTATCATGGGAGAAGTTGCTTGAGTGCATAATCGTTCATGACGCATACATCATATTTCCACCGTTTGCCTCTACCCTACTTCAGCTAGTAAGCACTAGTCCACGGCTATTATACAGCTACTCTTTAGGCAGTACCAATCCGTGGAATTTGGCATCAGAGCTGAAGACCTACTTCAAAACTAGCCAATTCGGGATATCCCGCATCAAGCCGAGTGCCCTGTAGCAAACAATTCTGGCGCGATAAATCGCCACAAAGGATCACGCTCACCATTAGAAAAACGAAGATGACGTAAATATGACAAGATCATGTGAGATGTATAGATATCATAATATAACTCTACAGAATATGATCCAGGCATGGATACAAGAAATCGCCTCCATATCTACAACTGCAGAGAAATGATGCAATTAGTTCTGACACATCCAATTGGCTGTTGCACAGATACAATTAGCAATTTGGCTGACGAGCATATAGGGAGTATTTTTATAATATCTGTACATATGACTGTGTCGAGGCTAACACATCCTGCACTAGTAGAACGTACATCTGCCCCCTATTGTAGGACTAGATTGAAAAGGCTGATCAGCCATCAAGGCAAGCTACACTATATCAGCTTGTCAGTTGAAGTTCTGGGCTCAGGACTAAGTCGAAGCTGAACCCCGTATCAGCCCAAGGAATGCTTTCTACCGCTTGTAAGTGCTACGAAGAATCTAGATCACAATGAAAATAAATTGACCATGCATTAACTATCGGTCATTATGCTGCCGCTCGAAATAAAATATGCAAGATGCTAATAAATACAGTGCATGGTAGAATGACGGAATGTACACAGTGTACGAAGAATATTCAAGATGAATATTCAAGATTGCAACTTAGTCCCAAATCCCGATGCGAGGGCGCTTTTCCTGCACTTTGGTTCCAAAGGTGCGTTCTTCGGCAACAGTGCTTCGCATGTCTGAGGCTTTCTTCAGGAAACGAAGGCCACACTTGGTAAAGCACGGATGGTTTTTGAGTTGATCGCACGCCGCAGCGGCGACTTTGATCGAATGGAACCGAATGTAGGTCTCCCCCAGCACAAGACCGTCTTCAATCCTCTCAATATATCTAGAGTGAGGAGACTCCTCCATAACACGACGAACTTCACTCTTCAGGGATTCACGCAAACTAGACACACAGAGACAGCGTGTGTAGCCCTCCTTGAAGATCAATCGCTTCAACTCAGCCGAGATAGGGTAGGTCGGAGTGTTGACGGGGATAACCTTTGCCACTGTAGAACCAAGGTGTATGCCATTTTTCGAAGTCTGAGCAAAATGAATAGCATCGGCTTGCCAAACGAACGTGACAATCGCTGTGTTATATCCCACAATGGGAGTGGTATCCGTGAGACGAGCTGAGAAAATCTCACCACTAACGGCAGGCAAGATATCCTTCAAGGTTAGAGTTGATGGGAGATTCTCGATCCGGACCGTACGATACACGTTTCTGTCGCCCTTAGCCGGTACGTATCGCAGTCCATACTGAAACATCCAAATGTCCGAGAACGGGTTACGAGAAAAGAGATTGGGACGGAAGTAGAATGCTCCAAGCTCATCTTCCTCGCTATCGAAGACACTAGGACCCTCTATAGCCCAGCGTATCTTACCATCCCATGGAACAATTTCTGATTCTTCTTCGGCGCCAAACGCGGAGGTTTTAGCCACCTGGGCTGTGGTAGCTAGTAATGAGCTCTTCTGGAAGGTTAGAGTGAACTTTATCAATCGCAATTTATACAAACAATGTTCAGGGAGTGGTTATGAAGGGAGATTGCTTACGCGCTTGGGTTCCAACGTCGGGATTTGCAGGTGGTCCAATCCACCATCCAGCAACGGAGTAGGCCCTCCCAGGTGAAGCTCCTCAGCCAGTTTGACGATGGCGCTAGTAGTGACGGGACCCGGCATCTTCTTGGTGATTTGTGGCAGAAGAGTCGGAACCTGGATGTCCTCCAATCGGCTATCCATCAAGTTCGAGTTTAGACGCGACTCTGGAGCAGGAGACACAGTAACTTCCGGCGCGTCAAGCGTTGCCTTATCAGTGTGGCTGGCCCTCTCTATGCCCTGACATCCTTCTGGAGTCACCGAGTCTGCCATGGGAGTCATACGGGTCTCAATCCGGTGCAGAAACCGGTATTGAAGCACGTAGAACACAAAGAGAATGGGTAGAAATGTGAAGAGCAGAATGGTAGCGGCAGTGAAAGCGCTCAAGATGAGACAAGGGCAACCTTCCATTTTGGGCAATTCAGTGCAGGGCTGTTCACACATACTCCAAGGCGGTGAGGATGTTGTTTACAGTCAGGATATTTGTTTATATCACTTCAGAGAAATATCTCAGATAGCTGTTGCTCGTGAAACGCTAGTTTCACTCTTTCAGACTGACTGTAGTTGATTTCCTTTGTAGACCTTGGCCCGGATTCTGTGTTGCTATGGTGAGGTCTGAATTAAAGGATCACGTTAGTTAAAAGTATGAGTTTTTAAAATTATATCTTTAATCCAGTTAAATGGGTTTAAATAGAAATGATTGTGACAGTCTACAAGACCTGTGCCAGAGGGAGTATAAATATTAAACGCGACATCTATTAATTAATCAAATTATAAAATATAGGATTATGATATAATATTATAGATATTTAGAAATTCAACATATAATAGACCTAGTAGAATATTTGATTTTAAAAGTAAACTACTTACTAAGGCTATCATTGTATCACTTTTGAAGTATAACGAGCTGATAGAAGAAGAGTGTGTAAGATCTATCTAGGGCCATATATTCCACAAGACCAAAGGATCACATAAATCTGATCCTACCATTCATATTGTCCTGGGCCGCACCTATATAGCCTTCCTATCCGCTCAGCCGTAATTAAGCCACATAGAACCGCACGGTCAATTCTTAACATGCCTTGGGCTCCAAAATTTCTCTGAAACCAAGGCGCGGGGTGTGGGTGGTAGGGGTACAATCTCTATAGCTTTGAACACCTAGTGCAATGCAATACCTTCCCGAGAGGACTGTCACTACACCATCTGCAGAGCCTTTGTATGTCATATCCCCGTCTTGATCGTCAAGGTCAGAGCATCCGCAATAGCCTTCTTTGCGTTCTTCGATGTGTCATAAAGGTACTTCAAGACTCAGCTTCGGTCTGATCCATGGCTGTCCTTACGAATTAGTTTCACTAATTACTCTTGGGGTGGGTTATTTGCTATTTTCAGGACTAAGACTTACTAGTCTGCTGCTGCTTTTGCTCGAGATGATGCCTGTGTGCAATCAGTGCGTCAATTTTCGCAGCTCGTGCAGTCATCTCTTCTTGGGCACGCTCTTGGGCAGCTTCCAGAGCTTCAATGGCCATCTCCTAATTTCAACATGTTGTTAATGGGGTGACTCTATATATTTAATAGAGAAGTACTTACGATCGATTTGAGATCCGTGAACTTTTCAACTGGTGTCTTCCTCAACTGCCGCAGTTCTTCTTCTTGCCCATCTTAAGCTATTCTGTGACGCGTGGGGTTTGACGAACCCCGTATTGCATATTCATGGGCATCTAATAATAATACTGTTAATAACTCTCTATATAGAAGTTCTATGCGAGCAAGGACTTCGAAAAAATTGAGTGTGTCCTCCTGCCGAGGGCGGGAAAGCGAAGGAGGGAGGGAGGAAGGGAGGGAAGGAGGGGAGGGCTAAATACTTTCCAGTCAGTGTTCAATACAGTGTTACTGTGGGTAAATGATATGTTTGATCTGAAGACAACAACAGTTGAAGGAAAATCTATTATATGAAGCCCGCAGTTGGGTTCCTTCAGTATATCTACTCCTCAAGAGAAATTGTTTCCTTCCTCTCTTCCCCAATACCGCTTGCCTCATCATTCACCGTTGCCATACCCATCATTCATCACTATGTCTCATTCCAAAATCACTGATGAAGCGACTTCCCAATCATCCGTGAAGGAACTCTTCGCCCGTATTCAGTTCAAAGTCCATAATGAACGCGGTGAAGGACGTGCGTCAATTTCTAACTGTATCGGAGATATACGACAAGCCATGTATACCGGGAATATTATATGCACCTAGTGGTATATGCTGGGAAAGGTAGATAAGTGCGTCAAATGATTATTGCGATCTTCCAGTACATCCTTTTTCAAACTTAACTGTAATAGCTCACACCATTTGACAATGAGATGCATATTTTACTGTTGTCCACATTCATTCTATCTATCCAAGAAACTCCCCTCGAGCCAAGGCAATCCATGGCATATTCTCGTCCCAACAACGCTGCATTAACTTGCGAGCATGTTGGATCTACAGATATGTTGGTCAGCACCGGTATACTCTATCAAAGAACCTAGAGCCACTAACCTGTTTCATGCCAGTTTTCTCTAGAACCTCGAATCGCTCCTGGATTTCCATTCTCTGTCCAGGGTCATGGGCTTCACAACCCGCAGTGAACAAGCAAAAGAGGGTTCCAACCTCAGCGGATGCCCCGAATCTTATCTGTGCGAGGGCCGCTCTAAGCCCATCCAAAGCCTCCTTAACTGGTGTGGAAAATGGGGATGTGCCTAGGACGCGTCGGTGGAGATGCAATAAACCTGCGTAATAAAATGTTTTATCACTAGCGATGATGTCTGTAGCTCCAGACTCCCGGAAATGCCTTGAGCTAGCATGAGCGCGGGTACGGAGCAGTTCAAGCTCGTTGATTAATTCTTGAGCTTCAAGAATGATACTGGCCGAAGGCCTCCAACCGGAAATCCATATCCCCATCTCATCAAATCGCTCGTTGTCACACTGATGTACCAATTTCCCCAGCTTGGTCAAAAACAGACCCGTTCGGGGGGTAAACCCGGAGAAACAGTCAACACAGTATTCATCCAGTCCCTCAGCTGAGCAGCATGTGCTGATAAGAGAGTAGTATTCAGACAACGGTGGTTCCGTGTGTCGGCAGGAGAGGGTTCCCATTATGTCAAGATATCCTAACCAGCGAGCGAGGAATGGGCCAATGCGATTTCCGGGGTAGGTCATTTGTTCTCGGCGTGCGAGGAAAAGTTCCCGGGCAAGTTTAAGATGGCTTTGCCAAGGAATTGGCACTTCAAAGGTACTGGGCGATATGATCTTCAGGGAAAGAAGCATGATGGCCGTAGCAAGATGGTTGTCAGTAACCTTCTCATGCGGATCTTCCAGTGCTACGCGCAATGCAGGAAAGACATTGCTAACCCAGTGCGCGATACGAGTAGCAGGTTCTGGATGCTCCAGATATCTCGCACGGTGACTAGCGGAGTACGCTAACATAAGATTGAGTAGGTTCGAATCCCCAATAGCCACTGTTAGGTCAGCACACTGGCACAGGGCAGAATGGTCAACGAGAAGAGAGAGCAGTTGCCAGTGACTCACTTGATGGTAAAACAGAAACAAATGGATTATCGCTACAGTCGTGCGGAACTAGCATTCTTGCTGTATGATTGATAAAATGATGGAAGTACATCAGGTTGATAGGCGTTTGCACCAGAGTTGGTGGTAACGGCGATAGATAACGCGGAATGTTGATCGGTACAGGTGATGCGTAATACGCAAACTTCACCCCATCCAAACTATATTGTTGCGAATCCGCGGACGAGGAATCGGCATGTCGATCGTTAGACGCCGCAGACGATTCACTTTGTGTGTTGATTAAATCCAGAGCGTAATTGATGTCAATGGCCGAATGATCGTCATTCTTATTCAAATCCAGATCCGGACGGCCACAGTCCAAACCATAATTATCTGTAACGCTAGTGAGATAAGCATGCCACTTCCTTTCTGCGCTCGAAAGTTCCCCGGGTACATCAACCTCATGGCCCATACCCAAAGGCCTCGGATCGCCAGTGACCAGCGGACGATTTTCAGATAATGGGGGGCTATTCATGATTTTGTTGAAGAAGTCCTCAGTGCTACTAGCCACGCCCGCTGGCATCGATTCGGCATCCTGGGTCACACTAGGTGATGAAAAAAGCTGTGGATTTTTAGAGAGAGAGGACATACCCTCGTGAGGGTCTGATGGACTCTGTGACTGGTAAGTGGCATAGGCGTTAACGGCATCGGTAGGAGATGAATACTCTGAGTGAGGATACCCTTGGTCTGGTGTGCTGCCTTGTCCGGGCGAAGAATGCCCCAAGGGCTGTTCGGGGACGTCTGCAGAGTGTCGAAGGAACGAGCTGGGCTGTGTTGTAGTGGCTGGCGAAAAGGTGAAAGGGGCAAGAGAGCCAATACTGGAGCCCGTATCAGCCGGCGATGGGTAGGAGAAATCGTCCAGGGAATGTGAGATAGACGGCGGGTAACTGGGGACCGCCTCTCTGGACACCACTGTGGTCATGTTAGGAGATAAGCCTGACCACGAGGCGGCTGCGTCCTTCGCCGATGACGATGGACTCATATCTACTGAGCTCTTGCCAGTTGTACGTGTGGATGGATTAAGAGACTGGTCAGGGATAGCGGAAGATTCATGGATATCATATAGCCCTCTAGGATAAGACGTTCCTATTGCCATTTCCCCTGTATACCCAGCTTCCCAAAACAGACTCTCAGCGACATGGTCCCCTGCAGTGTCTCCTCCCAAGGAACCAGTAGATTTGTAGGGCGAAGCTAACAGCGTGGAGTCAGGTTGCATCATATCTGACGGCGAGAAGGCTAGTATGAATTGCCCGGACTGACCACCGCTAGACTGGGAACTTGGAGAGTCTACGGAAGATCTTCTTCTCGTTCTACCTCCCCAGTTCAGTCTTATACTGTAGTCGCATGGTTCATTTTGACGTCGACAATTCAAACAGGACGGTTTTTCTTCTCCGCTACATCTAAAATATTAGTGAACTAGCTAGAAAATGGACGCAAAGAGACAGAATGAACACAAACCATTTCACTTTGCGTGCTTTACATGGCCTAACCTAGGGACTTAGTAGCTAATCATACACACACCGTGAAGGTATCACGTCGTCAGTATTCGTACGCACCAGCATCCTTTACGGGACCTTCGTTTTGGCTCCGGAGCACCGGGCCTTCTCGGACGAGGCATTGGACTTCAATAATTATTGGCCAAATAAAAAGACGAGGAATAAAAGATATAACGGCCAGACGAAGTGATAGTCCGGGACTTGAGATAGTGCCGACACACTCTGCACAGTAAGATCGCCATGCAGACCAGATGTAAACTCACGGGGTCGATAGGATCTCCGAAGATATAGTCCTTTTTCGCCTTGTAGGGCGTTTCGGTTTAATCCAAGAGGATAAGAAGCGATAATCAACGAGGCACCCACACCTAGTATTCGTGGTCATCGAGGTGTGGGAGAGCGCCCGCAGACTCCTTTTACTGGTAGCAAATGCGGCGAATTGGGGTTATCTTTCTAGAATCTTTCGGTGTAAAGAATCAACCGGGAAGCGCGAAGGAAAAGTCCCCTGTACGGCTGACTCTGTTCGTTAGTGCGGTAGTAGTTAGCAGGGAGTACTGAGTAGCAATCGATTGTTGCAACAGGCAAGGGCCTCGTTTAAGTTCGGCTGATGAAACCAGGCGGAATATGGGCGAAAACACGAGAAAAAGCGGAGGAGATACTGGCCAGTGGAGCATCGGATATCCAGAAACGATCCAGATAACCACTTAGATTGGTGGCGACCTATCGGCCGTCTCAATCAATCGCAGTTGCGTATTAACCGGGGCGGAAGCGTGGGCGGTGGAGCAGGTGATAGCAGCAGAGTTACCCATACGTAATGGTGATAAGCTGGTGTCTCCGGTCGGAACTCGGATGATCTGATATTCCGGGTACCCTCCGTTCTAGCTTAGCGGCGGGATCCTCGGCCACCGCCGCTTCATCCAGAGATCCATATCGATATCGTCAGTGACCATCTAATTAAGATTGACCCTGAGAGTTAATTTATTTGAAGTTCTTGTGTTTTATCGATTATTGGTGGTGACTATCTTATCCATAAACTCAACCATGGCTTCTACTTCTTCTACAGCCCAGTCTCTTCTCAAGAAACATCCATTACAGCGGATACACAGTCCATCCCGGGGCTTCTCTGCCTTGGTTCATGTATGTACTAGCTTCTTAAGCTTGGACCTTCTTCTCTTTGACTAACTTACCCTACTTTCAGTTACTGGGACTTTCCAGTTTTGTATGGTCTTTTAAATAGTAGGTTCAGAGTCTCTCTCGTTTATTTATAGGATCATGTTCGATTGTCGACCTCTAACATTTGTCGCGGTTGAGATGCCGCTACGTCATCGTGGTCACTCAGGCTAATCCTTGCTTTCAGTATGCATGAAAATCCCAACCACGCGTAGGTACCACCAGTCCCATGGCCTTAGACATCCCTGTTAACAATTGGTAGCAATGAGGCATATGGCTGGCATTTTCAGTACCTGACGGTCATCGGATTATCCCTGTCCACGCTAACCTTCGCGATTGGTCTACTGGCGGACGTAACCTTATCCGCGCGACTGTTTTTGATCAAGAACCTCCTGTCGATATGCAGCGCACCCTTAGAGGTTCTGATCAGCATTCTGTATTGGGGTCTTCGCGTGGTCAGTGCTCGATATGGCTTTTGAACCTGTCGGTCTCAATTCGCCAGTTAACTTGTACTAGATCGATGAGCGTTTGGTAGTACCTGATTGGGCTGTCATTCCTTTGAACGCAGGTAGGTCCAGGTACCAAATTCTGAGGTATTATGATCACTACTAATATAGTCTCCCATAAAGATATTAGTTTCCATGCCATCCCGTCCATTGTCCTTCTGATCGATCTCTTTCTGCTTTCCCCACCATGGACGATTAGTATCCTACCCGCCCTCGGCTTGTCCAGCACCATTGCCTTTGGGTACTGGTTCTGGATCGAACGTTGCTTCTCGTATAATGGATGGTTTGTCTCTGTTTTGCTTATACCATTAGCAAATTGTTAATCTCTCCAGGTACCCTTATCCAATCTTCGAGCAACTTCCTTTTCAAGGCCGCATCGGACTGTTTGCCCTCAGCGCCGTCGTGATGGCTCTGAGTACCGGCACTCTGAAGTTGCTTTACGGTCGTGTGAATGGCTATGGGACCCATTCTAAGCCTCATTCTCGCCCTGGCGCTATCTCTCAAAATGGCAGCCTTTAATCCGCGCGATCCTACTCAATCAGCTTTAGAACTTACCGTCTTCAGCATCTTCAGCGAATGGCATCAGCAACAGAGCTCTACACTTTACTTTTACAAATATAGAGCATTTGCATTCATAGGTCGATAGATTTATTATACATGCTATTTTCCAAAGAGAAATAAAGCAGTGCGAGAGTTGTGTTATTCCCATTAGCGCATCAACCCCAACCTCGGGTTTCCCCGCATTTTCTATAACCGAGACTCTAAATCACTAGTTATATAAATAAACTTTATAAACTGTTTGTTGACAGGCTATGGTTCAAGCAATCACTAAATTCATCCCAAGAGAGTCTAATCTGTGTAGAACTTCACCTCCAGCATGCAATACCTCCCAACAAAAGATTACGATGTCCCGAACATCGACCTCCTCTCATTACTATTTGGTACATAAACTCCCCGTACCATCATCCAGATACTAACTATACAACTAACACGACCCACAGATTCCCCCCTCTCACTGACCACGGAAACCACCGTTCTCCACGCCGAAGCCGCAGATCCAACAAACAACATCACCAAAGCGCAAGCCCGAACCATCACCAAGCGCCTCGCGCATGTGTTCCGCACCGACTTTGGGATCGGAAACAATGGCGCCGGAAAGGACGCAGTTCTTTGTATCTCATCGAACCAAGTCCTTCTTCCAGCGGTGTTCTTTGCCATCATTGCCGCTGGAGGTGTATACACCGCAGCATCGACGGCCTTTACACAATCAGAACTATCTCGACAGATCGAACAGTCAAAAAGTCAATTGATCATTGCCAGTCTGGACAACAAAGCGAAAGCTCTAAAAGCAGCACTTGCCTGCGGAATCCCCGTGGAACGAGTTCTGATCCTGGAGAGCTCAACTCACAAGCATTTACTACGGGATACTGTTGACCCTGAGAGAAACTATCTTCAGAATACTAAAGAACTAGACTGGGAACGAGTCACAGATCGAAACGAGCTAGAAACAAGACTCATCTGTCTTTTGTTTTCGAGCGGTACTACCGGGCCCCCGAAAGGCGTTATGCTGTCGCACATGAACCTTGTTTCCGAGGCAATTATCCCGCAATTGGTTCTTCGCGAGTCCAGAAAGGGGAAACCGCATCTTGAAGTCCCTTATCGAACTATTGGTCATCTACCTACCGCGCATATTGCGGGCTGTCAGGGATATTTCATTACTCCTGCCGTTGCGGGGGGTACTGTGTACTGGATGCCGAAGTTCAACATTGACCAATTCATGGATTTTTGTAAGAAGTACCAGGTTACATTTCTGGCTACTGCGCCGCCGGTCTACCTTGCTGTTGCGGAGAGTCCACGAGTCACGGATCAGTTTAATAGTTTGATCCGAGCGGAATCGGGGGCCGCGCCGTTACCCACGGAGGTTCAGCGACGTGCGGAGGAGAAGCTGGGTTGTTCAATCAGTCAACGCTGGGGAATGACTGAGTCTACTGGGAGCGTGACTACGATGCCTTGGGGTCAAGCTGATAGCACGGGGAGTATCAGTCCTTTGCTTCCGAATACGAGACTTCGCATTGTGGATGAACAAGATAGGGATGTTGAACAAGGCATGGAGGGAGAGATATTGGTTAAAGGGCCCATGGTCACCAAGGGTTATTTCGAGAACCAGGATGCTACTGCAGCGGCTTTCGCGCCCAACGGATGGTTCCGAACAGGCGATATTGGCGTCTGGAAGGATGGCAAGATTTACATGGTGGATAGAAAGAAGGTGAGACCGGGTATTACTGCATATGTACGCTATTGCGACAGGCTAACAGGTTACCAGGAACTTATAAAATATAAAGGACTTCAGGTCTCCCCGGTAGAAGTAGAGGCTTGTCTCCTTAGCCATGACTGCGTAGCAGATGCTGCTGTCATTGGAGTGCCAGACCCATCAGCACCGGGGAATGAACTCCCCCGAGCATATATCGTGTTAGAGAACGATAGAATCATTTCTGAGGAGGAATTAAAGTCCCACGTCAAGTCACATATGGCCAGCCATAAGCAACTTCGGGGTGGCGTGGTGTTTACGAAAGAAATCCCGAAAAGCTCATCCGGAAAGATACTTCGACGACTACTAAGAGATCAGGCAAGAAAGTCGACGGAGCCACGAGCGAAGCTATAGTGTTGCCATCAAGCCTGTAGATAAGAATGCATCTTCCTAACACTACCATAGTCAACAACGAATCCCTATAGTTAGTACGACTTATGTACATATAAGTATGCATACGGTGATGGTGGACCGTGGATCGTGGACTTGTTCCCTAGTTTCAGTTACACTCTAGGGTTTGCGGACACTCAAACTAGATTAATCAATCATACGATCCATCTAAAGGTAGCGAGCTAAATATATACCAGTTCGGCTGAGGCCCAGGCATGTAGACGGGCTACCCATAGGTCCTGGAAGCAGACCATTCGAAAGAAAAAAAAATCAACTGCCAGTTCCACTAGGGCTTTCCCCTACCTAAGTAAGTATAATTCCAATATTCTAATAATGCATTATTTACTAAAGCTAGACTCTACACCACCTTCACATATAACGTAATAAAAATGACCTCATACCCCAAGAGGAAGCCATGTCGCTTACATAATCCAATCAAAAGCTCCATCCGTACATTAGCCAAACCCGAACTCAACTCCGCATCAACATCGACGACAATCACCTCTGCATTTTGCCCACAACGCCCTCCAAAATGCACGCGACCTCGATCAGTGCCCCACTGCGCACCGCAATGATGTTCGGACGCATTCCCTCAAAAGCCCTCCCCTCGGCTGCATTCCCAGCCAATTCAACGGCATTCTACCAGACCCTCTGCCAGGCACGACCAGCCAGTACCTCCGCACAAATCAAGACCAGCTTCAAGGCACCATGCGCTCGTGCCCAGGTCCAAATGCCAACTTACCGTGTTGTATCAATGCGGGCGAACTCCACAGTCTCCGAGGCAACTCGCAAGGAAGCCGCCAAGCTGACCTGGAACTCGTTCTTCCAGCTCCGCGCCTCTCGTCGTCGCTACTCGCTCGCTTCTTCGGTTGTGTCCTCGATGGCTAGTACCGTCATTGGTGTGCAGGTTCTTTCCAGCCAGGACCTTGAATCCTTGGGTGCGCAGGTGATGGGTCTGGACCCCTTCGTTGTTCTGGGAATGGCTACCGCGGCTTGTGGTGCTGTGGGATGGCTTATTGGGCCCTTTGTTGGTAATGCGGCGTGGGGGTTGGTTAATCGACGGTACAGACAGGCTTTCATGATCGTGAGTTTTCTCCTCTTTCTCAACCTGCGATCCATTTGCTTGGTTGGTTGCATCGTTACTAACCCAGTTCCCATCACAGAAAGAGAAGGAGTTCTATGACCGGATCAAGCGCTTCCGTGTTGATCCCTCTTCGAACTCCATCGCGAACCCCGTTCCCGATTACTATGGCGAGAAGATCGGTAGCGTGCAGGGATACCGCCAGTGGCTGAAGGATCAGCGTGTGTATAACCGCAAGAGGCGCAACTTTATCCTCTAGATATGGTCATTCTTGCATTTGTGATGGCGAATAATTGACATGGGACCCCTGTAGTCTGGGTTTCTCTTATGGCATTTTACACTTCCGGTGCTTATTTCCTTTGTGGGTCTTGCACACTATTCCTGTATGATTATTCTGACAATGTTGATCTGTATCTGAGCGATTACTTTCTTTACTAAATTTAACCTGTATGGGTTTATCATGCTTGATTATTGACATTGTGTGGCCAGTCGGAAACTACTTTCCCAAGTATAGTGAACTGGTCATTTCATTCCATTCTGGACTCCTGGTACCGAAGACGCAGCTTCAAAGACAGAGATACTCTTTGCTCCTCGTCTACAACTTAGAGTCCCCCTTCACAACCTTGGGCTTCCTGCTAATATCCGCCTCAGACCACCAAGGATAGATCGCCGGCCCATTATCCACCAACGTATCCCTAAAATCCGGCTTCCGCTTCTCAAAGAACGACATCACACCTTCCTTATTATCCCTACAAAAGCCCCAGTAAGCCTCACCACCAAGCAAAATACCGAAATCAAAAAGTTTAGAATCAACATACCTAGACCCAAACATATGATAAAGAACCGGTGAATCCAACAAATGCGCCTCCTCCGCCGACTCGGGCCCGCGCCAGATAAGTGCCCGATTCAGTCCATTTGCCATGGTGCTCGTATTCTCTGCGATGTCAGTCGCCAGCGCCAGCGCCCGCGGCAGGACCTCCGATTGTTCAGTGAGTGTCTCAGCGAACAGGCCCCCGAAATGCGGGGACGTGGAGGGGAGAACCGCCCCCGTGGACACCAGGTAGAGAGCCTTGCTGTAGCCGATTAGTCGGGGGAGGAAGTATGCCGAGCAGGATTCCATCGTGATGCCTCTGCGGGCGAAGACGAAGCCGTATTTACTGGTTGCGTGGGCGATTCTGTGAGGGGATTTCCGTTAGTGATGCTTTGCGTCATTACTTGGTGTATAATTTGTAGTTACCTGATGACCGCAGGTAGGGTCATGGTCATGCCGACACCGACGGCGGAGCCTTGCATTGCGGCAATGGTTGGTTTGCTGCAGCGGTGGATTGCGAGGGCGACTCGGCCGCCACTGTATCAACTTCAGTGCTGTGCCATTCGATCGAACAGACAATCTACGAGAGCAACGCGAGAACATACCTATCTCTATGATCCACCGGTCTCTCATCACGTCCCTCCGGGAACCCAATCTCCAAATCCGCACCAGCACAGAACGTATTTCCGGCTCCAGTCAAAACAACTACCTTGACCCGTCCATCCACGTCAAACATGGCAAAAACCCTCTCTAAATCCTCCGCCATGGATCCGGTAAAGGCATTGCGCTTCTCCGGACGGTTCAATATAACCACGACAACGGGTGTTGCGGTTTCAGCCCCTGCCGGGTAATGAGAGACCTTGATGTGTGTTGTTGGGAGCTTCTCGTAGGATTGGGGGATCACAATGGATGGTGTGTTTGAGGACATTTTGGCGTGCTTGTGTCAATGTTTGATGGATTTGTCGATGTATTTGATGCCATTCTTTGTCTTTTTATGTGGGGCGTGGTGTTTATATTGAGCTGGCCGGAACCCCTCACCTCCTATGTTTAATGCAGGATATTATAATCGGTATGTGTGCATTCGGCATGATTACTGATGGAAGGGCTTCTCCCGAGGCATGCTCGGTAACTGCGTAGTTTATGGGGGTGGAGTCAAAAGTCCAATCCCCCGCAAAAATGCGGAGAAGCCGGTCCTCGGGATTTACCTACTAGTGAGTTGTCTCGTAGACTATGCTATACTTTTGATATAATCATATAAATACTAGGTAACCGTACGTTATTTTGATACAGAATTAGAGTGAGTTCAATCTCAGATAAGTAAGAGATGGATATTGGAGAACTAATAACAGAGAGTACAGAAAACTAAATTAGTATAGTTCTTGCCCCATATAGCACATGGCGATTTGGTGGGACTGCTTGGTTTGAAGGGTTCAACGTGCAGTACGGGCATATTGTAGAAGTACTCCGGCATTTGTCGATGACTGCAAAGTGGTCGATTCCAATCGCTTCACCATAAGCATCTCTACTGTTTTGGCATTCCAGCGAGACCTTGTACAGGTCAGTCAAGTCGATGCCATAGATGTTAGTTGCTTTGCCTAGAGCATCTTTGCTGATCGGAACATACCACTTCTTGTTTCTGTAGTCTCCCTGGGGTGCTTCTATGGTGTAGCAAGTGCCTGGCCGCAGGCGATGATCTTATGAGTGGGCGTCTTGCAAAGTGAAGCCAGTTTGCACTCCTTAGAGCTGTCCCAGCCAAGGTCTATTGTATATGCTTGCACATACTCCCTTGGGTTTCCATTGGTACTGATCCCTTCATCGTGTACATGAACTTGCCGTTAAAGAAGTTGGTAATGTCAGCCTTGTACTTGCCCTCAGTTAAACTCTTGCTCCATCTGGCGTATCTAACTTATGTTCATACTCAATTTAATCTTATCAGTAGAGAACCTTGTAGCCCTTGCTACATGCCGGCTAGTGGTATGTATTTTGGGGTATTTCTTAGAGGGGGTGGCATTATCCCTCACTGCCACCGAAAGGGCCTAACTTTATATATAACACACAACTGACTCTTGAATTAATACAATGGATGCAAAGCTCTGGTTTCCATTGGGGTAATAGTCAGTTTCCCTGTGAGGGTTACTTAGTTACCTGCAAACCAAGATACAAGCCATAGAATGAATGATATGCACAATATAGCCGTGAATGGGCCCAGACCTGGCTGGTAGAGTATTGTTTTTATTTCAGTTTCCCTGGCTGGTTTGCAAAGATGATAAAGCAATTTTCTGCAATAGAATTTCAACCAAGGCGAGATGGCCGAGCGGTCCAAGGCGCTGGAGTAAGGTTCCAGTCTCGAAAGGGGCGTGGGTTCAAATCCCACTCTCGTCAACATCTTTTTTCTTTTTACGTTTCCTTTTAACCGAACTATCTCTTTTTTTCAGGTCCCTTCCCCGCTCCTTTATCTTTTCTCGACTCTATTCTCCAGCCCACTGAGATCTATACTCATTCGTACCGAGGCTACCAAGTCTACATACACAACCTTTTCGGGCGATAGAGCGTCAATCCAGCTACACGCGTGCCACATCGCGTTAATTTTACTCAGTACTCAATATGTGTATATGTTTCGACAAAAGTACCATGCTTCACCTGATTAACCCTTCGTATATGTTTCTGACTCCGAACAGCACAGCCGCCTGCCATGCCTCAACTGGAATGCTGATGACAGATCGTCGCGGAATCTCCCGACGCGACAGACACATTATTGGCCGCGTCAAAAGCCCCCAAACGGGGAAATGGTGTTATTGTGAGTATCGAGTGAACTGAAATAGAAAATGGTCCCTGTCAGTTGACCGTCCGACCAATGGCGACAGATAGCCAAGTGAACCCCAACAGGGCTGATGCTGTGTAATCGCTTAGGGAAGACCACTTAAGATAGTAACACAAGACTCATATTGCTCCACCTGCAGCATGGGCTTGATAGGGGCGAAGACTAGCCTGCGACTCCACAGCCCCGTTGCTTGTTTCTGGTCCCAAGACATTTAGCGTCCACTTTCTTGACTGAATCGGGTCAAGAACCGACAGTCTAGTCCCTTTTCTCGTATCAGGAATATCCTCCAAGGAAATTTTTCATGATTATGGTAAGCACCCATGCGCCTTCCCCGTTTCTTAGTTGATCTTGTTTTTTCTTGTCATTCACAACGGACGGACTCCAATCTAAACCTCTTTATCTCCCCGCAGGGCCCAGGGACCAGGTACATACGTTCCTATATCTCAGTTACCGTACTCTACCGATATCATTCCCGTGGATAAGTACATACGTCCCGAGAAATGACGTCCCAATGCGTTTCCTCAATAGAAAGCAGAGGCTTTCTCTAATCACCTTCGCCATCCTCTACTTCAGCCTCTTCTTCATCTGTCGCGCCAACTCCGCCCGCGACCCAGGCTCATATTTCTTCCAGCCACACGAAGGCTACCGTCCCACATACAGCCTAACCCGAATCCAAGAATCCCTACATTACCTCTCGCGCTACAACCAAACAATCACCACACCCGCAGACCCCTATAACCAACCCCCACCAACAACAAAGGAACATGTAGACCTCTGCGTGGGCATCGTAACCGTCAAACGGCCCCTCACCCAAAACATAGACACCACCATCGCCTCTCTCATCGACAGCCTTAGCCAACGCCAACGCTCCCAAATCTCCATCCACCTCCTCTTCGCCCTCACCAGACCCACAGACCACCCAGACTACAACCACCCCTGGGTACACAACACGGTCAACCGCGTCCTAACCTACGAGACGCAGAACATCTCCTATACCACATCCTACCTCCGCACCCTAGAAGGAAACAAAAAGTTCACCTCGGAGAAATCCCTCATCGACTACGCCATCTCCCTCCGCTCCTGCTATGACACCACCGACGCCCCCTACTTCCTCATGCTGGAAGACGACGTTGTCGCCCAGCGCAACTGGTTCCCAACTACCACCCAAACCCTCCACAGCATCGAGGAGTGGGTCCGTCGCGGCATCATAAACCCCGACTGGCTCTATCTCCGTCTCTTCTACACCGAGAAATTCCTCGGCTGGAACGCCGAGAACTGGAAGGAGTATCTCTCCTGGAGTCTTGCGGCTACTGTCGCTGTCGCGGGACTATGTCTGTGTCTGAGGAGGACCGCGCGCCCCGCGCGGGAGATCCTCTCGAACACCTTTCTGGGACTGGTTTGTTTCGGCGCCGTGCCGGCGGTCATTCTCTTGTATTTCGCCTCCGGGCGGGTAACAGTACAGAGACCCATGAGGCCGGGGGTCCACTTAATGAATCGCGACGGATGTTGTTCCCAGGCGCTGGTTTTTCCTCGGGAGAAGACCCCTGCTATTCTAGAGTATATGAAGAAAATGGAGGATGCGACGAAGCCGAAACCGGTGGATTCTACGCTAGAACGACTAGCAAATGAATATGGGTTCGATCGGCTGGCGATTTCACCGCCACAGATGCAGCATGTTGGTGCGGCGTCGTATAAAGAGGACGAGAAGAAATGGCGGAAGGGAGAGTACCCTGTTCGCGGCGCGCATGGGGTTTGGAGTATGGAGTTTGAGAAGGCGTATTCTGAGTATGAGGCGGTTCCGTATGGTGGGCATATGGTTGATACTTATTGGCCGCGGTAACGGTGCTCGGTATAGTGGAGATGAGAATGGATTTGATGATATTATTAGAGATGGGAAGCTCTTTCGGCTCTTATGTGGTTATGCTTATGGGAGGTCACTTATGTCAATGAGGTTTTACGATTGTATATACTTACGAATTATATATTTGCATACCCTAGATTTGTACCATTTTATTTTCCATGGGATATTTATGAATCATGCTTGGTGGTTGTGATTGTTGTGATACCCTTGGGTGTTATTGCAGGCATACGATATACAGCTGCTGAGTTTGACATACATACTAACTAACCCCTTCTACACTGAAATTCATCTACAAGGTGGCTTCAGGCTTTCTTCATTATATCTTTCCTTTCTCAGCCTTTACCAAGGATGTGTTTGGATGGGTGAATGTATCATCTACCCGAAAAATGTGGAAAGGTAATGTCGTTTTATTCGAGAGGAAGCTGAAGGTACACCAACGGCCTTTTAGTCTGTTCCTGACGATTATAATGATCAAGCGGTGTAGCAGGATACTAAAATGATACTTAGCAACACTCAATAGGGTGTATTGTATTCTTCGGTATAGACTTAAAAGTAAGGAGAAAGTATATTGCGCTATAGTAATACAGACCCTAGTACTCTACTGTCTTTGTAAATAATGCCAGCAAACAATAAATAAGGCAAAGAAAGACATTGAACTTGGCTCAACACACCCTTGGCCAATACAAAAACGTGCAATGAGTTAACACACATAAAGCTTGCTTTGGTTGAAGCGACTTGCCTGACAATTCAAAAAGTTATACAAGTAACGGCACGTAATTCGAGTCCAATTTGGACAAACTCCATACTTGGTAACCACGATAGCAATGCTCCTTCAATGTTTCTTTCCCCTATCCTCTGATTCAGCCGGGAATATACCAGGCATATTGGAGTCTCTTCCTTGTGGTGGTTGGGCTTGCTGGTTCGCAGGTGACGCAGGGTTGGACCAGCGTGTCCTACGGATCGTATGTGCACGAGCTGTATTCGTCAGTTTTTCTATCTTTCATTATCATCGCACATATTTGCACTTACGCTGTATCCCATTTGGTCCAAAAGTGAAAGTTACTGTCCTACGATAAGTCTCTCCAGGTTGCCCCGTACCTGGCATGGGTGCTAAAGTGGAGGCCATGAGATGAGCTGAAGCACGCAACTTAATGGGTTGCAGGGGCTCACCAGGTTCTTCTGAGCCTTGCTGCGGTGCAACTCTCTCACGCGGCATTGGTTCACGTGGTGGAAGCTCTGATGACTGCTGTTGTAGTTCTAACTGTTGTAGCTCATGCCCGTGGGATTCTGACTGTTGCTGCCCTGAGTGTTGCTGTTCAAGTTGTTGGTGTTGCGGCCCAGGCTGGTGAGGTCCTTGCTCTTGTGGCCCTTGCTCTGCTCGCTGTCCCCGCTCTTCTCGCTGTCTTTCCGCTGCTCGCTGTCGTTCGGCTGCGATCAGCTCATCAACATCAGCTGCCAAAGTCTCATCCACAGTTTGCTCAGAATCATGCGAGTCATCATCATCATAGTGAGTAACGACGAACGGACTTCTGTCCCCAGCGGTCTCATTCCGGGTCCCGTTAACTAATCGTCTTCTCCGATGCCTCGACTCATTGTGCGAGCGGTTAATGGCAGGAGGATTGTAGATATCGCCGTTAGCATTCAGTCTGGGCCTCAGGAAATATCGAACCCCTCTTTGGATACTCTGATTCCACTCGTATAGCGTCCGCCAGAATGCACCCGGTAATGCGAGGAGATTCAGGCAGACTGAACATAGTAGTAAAATTATGCCGGAGATGTCGGATATGATACTCCTAAGGACGTCGAAGCACATGGGTAAAGAGTGCTAGAAGGCAAGTGTGAAAGAAAGATTGGTGGTAAAAGAATGAATTTGACTATTTAATTGACCTAGACGTATAATGGATATGAATGGGATGTATAGTGAGTGATGGGATGTGTTGAAGAGGTTTTGGAAATTGGAAGATGAAGGTACATCCTGTAAGGGTATTGTAGTTTGACGAGGAAGGAGCTTTGCAGAGATTGCTTCAAAGTGTGTTGTGTTGTATTTGCTCGGAGGAGCAGGAGCGAAGATATATAGAAAGCTCTTGCAGTCGGTATACATTGGTAGTCAGATGAGGCAAGTAGTCACTGCTATCCTATGTATAGTATCTTGCTAGGGCAAGGCCATTGCGGGCCAACGGAAAGAGTAGCCATGCTGTACAGAAAGTATACACCAGGTACCTAGTAGTTCATTAGCAATGTATTTCATACTTTCGTTGTATAACACCAGTGTAGCCATAAAATGATCGCAGAGGTTCCTTGTACCCAATGACGAAATGCACAATTAAGAAGTAGGGGCTCGGTAGCGATATATCCCCTGGATAATGAATACGGAGTACAACCCACTCCATGGTCTTACACAGTGGATCCACCAAGGGACCAGGGACGTGGGGAATGAGACCCCGAGCACATTTCCTCTGGTAAGTACAATTAGAACGATCCCAGATCAGGTGAACACCAGTAGCCCTGCCAAAGACGAAAGAGGAAGGGCGTATGATTAGATAAGGGACCAAAAATCACATCATTCCGCAAACGTGCAAAAAAACCGCCATCACGCGCCAAGAGCAACGGGCTTTCATCATAAGTTCTTTTTGGGTTCCAGAGGGGTTGTTTCTTGGCCCCGATCAACTTACAGAATTTTTCCCCTTCGCCACTGCATGTTAGCACTGTTTACCTTACCGGTTCCTGTTTTCTCGCTCCATTTAATTATCTGGAGACCCCTCTGAGACCCTCCCATTGCCTACAAACTCACTGCGCATTCCTACTACCCGATCGCAACCTTCCCCCGCCAACGCCCTTTATACATCCGGCTATTCACGCTCCCCTGATCAGTCACTCGCAACAATGAGTCGCTACGTGTCTCACGGCCGCGGAGGCGCAGGTATGTAGACCAGTGGAGTCATGCGAAATTTTAAATTCGTTCTGACTGGGCGCAGGCAATATCTTCTCCAGCGAAAGCCATACCACCCCGAAGGATCTCGTCACACCCACGATCAAACAAGACATTTATACCACCGGTCGCGGCGGCTCAGGAAATATGGTCGTAAATGATCCCCAGCGCCCGGAGATTGCGCGTGAGAGTCAGGATGTAGAAGCGCCGCCATTGCGTGTCGAGGAGGCTCCCCATCACACTGGACGGGGTATGTTGTCAACGGGACCTATGTTGTATTGGCTAGCATGCTGATCGTGACTCCGACGTATATAGGTGGCGCCGCAAATGCGTATATTCCATCCTCCGAAGAAGAGAAGAAGGCTCGCGAGGAAGAGGAGGAACAATTGCGCCGAATTCGCACTGCGTCTAGAGACCGACTGAAGGATGCTGAGCGTGCTGCCGAAAAACGCAGCGAGTCATCGTCGAGTTGAGAAACTGTAATTTCAAATGGCACATCTCGAGTCGCATTTTTTTTTGTCTGGAGTGGTATCCTGTTTTCTCAGTTCGGCCTTCGTTATTCTTATCGGTGGGACATTGAACTGGCTTTCGCGAATGCATCGATCGTGACATGTTAGGAGCGGAGCGCTGCTGGCAGTGCATGATTTTGACTCGTGGCTCGGAGAGAAGTGTCGCCGATGATATTTCTATGTGCCGTCTCGTGTCAACGTCTTGTTTGTCTCGTCTCTCACCTCTTATTCCCCTTTCTTTTCTTACCTCTTATTAAATTTAATGAATACCCATGTTTGTTTGAGTGTTAGGTAGTCAGAAAAAAGCAGCCAGTCTCGGTGGTTTAATACGGTGCTTATTTATAGTTTTCATTATGATGCACCAATGACTGCAATGAGTCTTATCGTTACTTGTTCGCGCTAACTTGACCTATGCAGCACGTCTGCCTCTAGTCGATCGAATAGAAGTTCCGGATAAGATCTATAGCGTACTAATCGTTAGGTATGCTTATGATGCTTGAATGACCGCTCCAATAAAATCTCATAGTCTTATCACGATGCAATTCTCGCTTTTATTCTGGTGAAATAATTGATTAACTAAGGTCATTCCATCATGATATACATACATGCACGATACAAATAATGGCCTGATCCCAGGCCTGCTGTGATCCGTTGCCTGGTAAGGGCAACTGTCTCCAATTGAGCCTCGGTAAAAAAATTCGTCCGATCCTGTACTCCGTACGCCGCTAAGCCCGATTGTTTTGAATTGGCCCTCTGTTTGTCTTAAGAGATGCCGCAATTGTATCGCTCAAATGTGAAGGGTGCCAGCCTACCCTATGCATGACTTGTTGTCCATATGCTATTATTTGAGAAGCGCAGTTCAAATATGACCGAGTGTCTCCTTTGCCTGGCTTCCATGATAATGTATTAGAAGCGTGTCGATGATGGTCTCACCGCGGAGGAATATAGCATCCCGTAGCATCGAGAACCCAGTTCAGAGACTGCTTCGATTCCGTATCGAGGTGTTGACCAATTTGCCTTATTAGTCTGGCTCCCCATTCACCCATCCACCAATGTTCTCTTAAGGAGTGAAGAATCACAGCAAAATGACCGAGGACAATCAGAGCGAACGGCTGTCGTTCTCTAAGCAAGTCAACGAATCGCGGCGGAATCTGAAAGATCCACTGAAATGCGACAACCATGATCTCTCCGCCTCTTGCAAGCTTGTCCAGCGACTCTCCCAAGTACTTAATGGTGGGGCTATAAACATCACTCTCATGCTCTGGGTTCTGCCGGGTCAAGGCCGCGTTCATTCTGAGAAGCGCCATTATAGCGAGCCGTGACGTGTCGGGCATGCGCGGTGGCGGATCGCTGGATTCAATTAATTCCTTCATTTCCCCTCTCTTGACCCGGTCGATGATCGCTGGTATGGAATCCCCCAAGGCTTTGGTAAACCGGAATACTTCGCAAAGCTCGTCTAACGCGGTTTGATCTTCATGCGGTTCTATGATGAGAGGAAGAGCGAATGCAGACACAATTAATATATGGTAGAGAGCAAATACTGCGTTTGAGTTAGAGTCGTTCAGTTTACCCTTCACCTTCTCCAGGCCGACCCGGGCCTGGCTCCGGTAAGACCGTGCTATCATCAAGTGGCTTTCCTTTGTAGTACCGCTATTGTTGAATGTGAGGTGGAGTGCCGACAATGCGAGAATACCATGCATTAGGAACGGGTGACGCATCGCCTCTCGAGGCACGGCGACACGCCAGACCCATTCGACCGTGTCATCCCGGGAGATAGAGCGATAAGTTTCTGTACACCATTGGATCATGAGCTCTAATTCTTCCATATTGAGCTCTTTAGGCGCAGAGACAGGATCGATGTCTTCCATCATGATTCTGTATTGAGAAGCAAGACAATTGCTGGTAGTTGGTGACGATGCTTCGGTAGAAGATGAGGAGGACGATGTATATAGACGAGCCTTGGTCCTCGAGCACATGTACCGAGATAGGACAAGTAAGTGAGGATACTGGAAGCTGCCCTATACGTAATGAATTAGTAGACGTGGAAAGTAAGACAAAGACGCCTCAGGCACGCCGGCTAAAGAAACCCATGCAAACTTCGAAACATACCCCAGCCCGTTGACACTTGCATTCACCACAGTCAATCCGAGATGATCCTTTGTGATTTCGCCGTGCAGGCATTTCTCAAAGCAACTTGAGCGGTCGAGAAGAGCGAGGGTAGTTCGTCATAAATCCTTTCACAGCGATGCCATTCGGCTGATTTTCTTGACGTTCCTAAGTCGGTGCATCTTTACGAGACCCAAAGAAAAACCCCGCAGAGCCTTGGATGTTGCACCAGGTATTTATTGCACCTGAGCCAGACTAGTGCTCATGAACAGATTGATTACTCCGAGTGGGTCTATAATTTGTTGCTTTACGAAACCCTCCCTTGGCAGGGCTGTTGTTCGTTGGCTTCGACGGAGGACCTCTACGCACGATGCCATTGAACGAATACATGCATGGCTGTCTACAATATCCCTAAGAAGGAAAGAGGTCTCAATCAATCGAGACTCATGTTCGACGATCGACAACACTCGCGCACTTGCTAACTAGACAAATCGAAACGCTCGGGACCAATCAAGAATACCGCAAGAATACCATTGAGAACGGAAGATTGGCAGTCGCTTAGGCGCCCGACGGCTCTCCCACTCTGAGTGCTTACCGGACATCTTTGCAGTCCTCGGCTTACTCCTTTGAGGAACAACTTGAACGAGAAAATGCTCCAGAGTACCAATATTGTGGGGGGACCGAATGGATCAACTTGAACTTACGTCGCAATTGCACGCGGTTCTGGTGGATAATTGAATCTCATCGTCATGCCATGTTGGGACAAGGGCCCGGCGCCGAGATCCACTTTACCCACACTAGTCTCAACTGGGTATCGAGCGGCGAGCCCTTCTTTTTCCGTTTCCAGTAACAAGTATCCTTGGTCTTCGTTTTCATCCATGATTGGATCGATACTGCAAGTCAACGACATACACATGCGCTTTGTTCCATGGTTGACCGGCTACATTAAGTGCCTATCATGGGGTATTGCTTTTCCCACGCGAGGAGCTACTAAGATTTGCTTGTTTGCCGACTCCTATGGTACAAAGCGAGATAGGCTCATCTATTGCCTTGGGCCTAGGGGGTTTTCCAGAATTTTCGCTAGCAGCATGACAGGACCAATCTCTTGTGACTGGACAACCACCACGATCCACTCCGTGTGGTTGGTCCAAGCTCCTGTGGCGAAGAGGTCATGCATGCGATCTTCTTGCGCCGTACGGAGTACACGTAAGATGGCTTGTCATGAACCCAGCTGAACAGAGGCTAGACTTGTCCTTTCTGTCATCAAGGTAATCATGGGTCGTGGCGGTCCTGGTCCAAACATGCACCGACAGGGAACTTCAGAGTCGGCCAGCGTCAGTAATGGAGCGCGTGTTCAGATGACTATCCCCTAGCGGGCAATTGCAGAGCTTGTCATTGTTCGCATACAAAGCAACTACTCTACAATGTGGCTACGAAGTTTGCGACTGTACAGCTGGTGGGTCGGGAACTCGTTTCGCATATTGAAACCCAATCAGTCCTGCTAACTCGGGGGTGGAGTCCTCATGTACGAGGTACGTACAACTTACTTATTATCTATTGGTTATTATCGTTTAAGGATGTACATGATCTCTTTCCACTTATGGAACTATAACCGATACCTTTGCATACTGCGCCCCGCTATAGTTCAATCTCCTAATTCGGATAGAGGAGCATGTATGCGCGCATGTCGATCTTGTGCTCAATCTCTGTTACACCAAACGGTCGGTCGGCATATGCTATAGAAGTATTTATGCTTAATACATATTCTCGCTGTCGGTACCACGTCTTCTCTCCGCTCAAGTTCCATGACGGACCTCGTACCAAATATAGATTAGCACCATCTTGACCCTTTATTGTACATAAACTTCACACGTGATCAGTATCTCTTTATATCGTTGTGGTACACCTTTGAGAGCCGTCATTCACTAGACAATGACTGGTGCCCGTGTGGCGTCTGAAGGTTACCGAGACAGTACTTGATTAAGCTATCATTGGCTCAATTCGACCGTTGATTTCTAAGGACTTATACATACTAATTATAGCTAGTAGATTTGGCGCATGCCCAGTATATACTAGCCCTGGCCTTTTACAGCGCCAACGGCGCGAAACGGCTACCTAAAGTCAGCTGCGGTTGAAAATAGAGGTACTGTTCCACAGTCCTACATGACTGTTGGTGGCTCGTTGATCAAAGAATGGATAGACATCCACCATAATGAACATATTCCCTGTCCCTTCACAGTTGCAGCGACATCACTCCGAATCGGTCAAGTTTCCTTCAACACCACCATAAAACGCTGCATCAACAGGGATATATACCAATAAGACAGGATGTCGGTGGGACATTGTACAGTGTCAGGCTTTATCGGCGACATATCAAGATCGAACAGTAGGTTCGGGTAGCGATTGAACATCAAACAACCACATTTGCTTTCCTACAGGATATTGAAGTAAGTCCGTGGTATCATTGATGCTGACTGGCAGTTGTCCTAGTAGGGTTACCCTAGTTAGTGCGACTTTCTTGAACGGTCAAGGTGCATAGATTCAAGTTTCAAACCGCCATTAGCTTTATATAAGCCGGACTTGGTCGATAGCTGGCGCTACTATGTACTCACGAAGCTTTTCAACCAATAGCTGTTCCATTTCTCTCTCACCCCCCTCTAATCACCTTAGTTTCTTCTATACTCTCCCCGACCCGAAATTGAGCATATATCCCAGCAGTGAACCTACGTCGCTGAGAGGTCATTATTCCCTAACACGCAATTACCCAACAGACGTCACTATACAGCCCGCTCTCATCAACGAGAAAGGCCATCCTTCCACCACTACAACCACTAGCATTGAGGTGGCGAATGACTATACCGTAAGTTATATAAGACTCTATATACATGTCACTGTCGAGATACTCAAGAGACGTGCAGCAATAAGAGCCTGGTGTAGCCGGGATTGAGAAAGTCGTGTATATGACGCCTGCGGTATTGGTGCTACCTCTACCAGATATTTTTTATATAATTCCTAATCTCAAAGAACCTAGAGAAATGTCTCACTCAATCGCACCACATATTTTACGCAAAGATGCTGCAAGGATTTCGAATAGTTGGACGATTTCCCGCCTCATAGATTAGGTACGTGGTATGTATCTACATCGTTGTCGTGATTGTTATATGTGACTCTCCGTAACAGCCATGCGGTGCTTTATAACAAGTCTACACGACTGAAAAAAGAGTAGACGCCCTCTTTCCCACATAGCCACAGATAAAGTAATCAAGCTTCTACTGGGCATTAACCTAAGAGAATGAAAAATACAGTATACTTATTAGTAGTACCCACTTGCACAAACAGACTCAAAATACCAAACCACATGGTTCAATAGCAACCCTGATCTCGCCAAAGCCTGGTTAAACCGGCATGATATCGGTACATACAAGCTAAGACTTCGTTTGTGCAAAAATGCTTCCGACTAAATCCCACATTGTAAACTAGTGTATACCAAACCAAAGACACAATAGCTTCTACACCGGATCAGGCTACCATAGCCCTAAGCTCGTTATTCTTTACGCTGGGTGTGAGGCTCTTTGCCGAGACCTGCTATTCTCCGCTATGGACTATGATCTAACCACCCATGACAGCGAGAGGATTGGCTTAGGGTGGGGCTGGATTGCTTGCATTATGAGAGTGGGGGCTGGGGCCTTGAACTTTGTTTCTGAAGATGAGCTTATTTACTATGAAGGTTGATCGGATGTGCTGTGTTGAATCTTGTTGACGTTATATACCACGTCAACGGTGACGTTGCAGATCATTAGACCCTTTATGTTTGTTACGTTTTCTAATGAGTAGTCCCTCTATCGCATTATCCACGAAGTCCTTGATATTCGCACCAGCTGATAGGTAACACGCGTGCTGCTGCGTAGTCACATGTAACGGACGACGTGAAAGGGAAAGAACCCTCGGTGGCAGCGTCGTCGCTGACGATTACTCCAGGTAATTAAACTATGCAGAAGCTTTAGCTATTGTAACAACTCCACGCTCGGTGTTGATGATTCTAGGTTTATTGAAGTGAAATTCCTGTTTACGGGATCTGGGATCGGTTTAAATCAGCGTTAAGTCACATGAACGAGACTCTCTGAGCTGACGATTAGGTTTTATCTAGAGTTCTTGTGACAGGTACATGTATTCGTCGGCTGGGGTGTTGAGGGCGGCGCCATGGATGGACGGCGATCTGAGTCAACGGTGAAACTTGCAAATCGTAAGCCAATGTTTGGGTGGCTTTATTGTAAGCTGTGAATCATTGCTTATTGGTCTTGTAGATTTTGTTGAATGGAGTTGCGATATTTACTGGTTTGTTGCGTTAATTGTATCTATTTGCAGTCATCATCGTAATAGTGGGTTAGGTAATCTTGGAGGGCGTAGAGTTATGCGCGAACCAGAAAGAAACCAGAATCTTAGTCGACGTGAGGGGCATGACGTAGAAAACCTGAGAAATTATTGTAAACCCTTGGCATTATCATTCGATATATAGGTCATGGGGAGTCGCTGCGCCCCAATTTTTCGCAGTTCAATGACGCGGGGATTGAGACCAAATATCCGGTGTGGACGTGGGCGAGCAACAGGGGTACGATGTCTGCAAATGTCACTTTTCTTCAACTTCTTTTCTCTATGGCACCCTTTTCTTCGCCTTGAGTTACTGAGAGTCTGAGTAGACTCAACACAGATATCACCAGAAATTAAACAATGCATTATGCGACGAGGTCTAATCGCCAAAATCTACCAGCGGACGACTAATTTAGGCGTGCAGACAAAGGATTCAGGCATCCCGCCGGTCGAGGATGGAGGGGTTACCATGGACAGCAGAACGAAGTGGGAGAACCGCAGACGGGGAACTGCAGTCCCCGCTCCCATCAGTGCGCGCGGCACTGCCGGTGGTTGTACCCGTAACCCGACTCGTTGGCAAACTTCCATTCTTGGGCATCGCATTGGTGCATGCCAAGGACGACGGATCTGCTTAGGGGCCGACAAGTGCTGATCGACCCTGCGCTTCGGATGTAGCTCTCACCGCCCCAAGTAAGAGAAGAATTGGCCGAGTTCGTCTTATGGAGGGGGAAGAAAGGAAAGGAATGAAAAATAAAACAAGAGAGTGAGAGAGAGAAAAAAAATATGTGAGACAGTAACCTTTGCGGTAGGTGTGCCTTCCGTTATCTTTTCCCATTGAATCTGAAAACGGACCGCGCTTGGGTCAAGCTTGCTTCGCTTTAACCCAGACCGGAGGACCACTTGGTTACTCCTCAGGACCGAGGATCGTCTTTATGACAGTCATAAAAATAAATTGAATGCTGAATATGGCAGTGCAGATTGGTCGGGGCAATGGCTTTGGCCTCCACTGGACTAGGGTTTTGCCGCTGTTGGGCTGCTAGGCATTTTGATCTAAACCCCTCCGTCGTTGATCGTTACATTTCCGGAAACCCCACGGACTGGAGATAATTTGAAATAGCTGCTCAAGGTGGAGACAAAAATGAAAAATTGACTGATTGAGATCATCTCTATACAAGAAAGAAGAAAAATAGAAAAACAGAAAAAGGAAAACAGGAAAAACAATATAGGAAGAGTGTCCGTGAAAAAGAAAAAAGGTTCGAATATACAAGTATCATTTGGCGAGTCGATAGATCGTGTGTGATTGTCGGGATATGCCCGGCCTTTGACGGTTGATTTCTCACATTTCGGCGCTACGCCCAGAAGGGAGGAAGTCTGAACCCGACGGTCTGGGTCGAGGTTCCTGCGGCGGGCTGATCATCGCCTAATCCGTGAGTCTGCTGCTGCATCTCGTCAGAGTGTAAGTCATTTAGGGAAGAACAAAGGTGAACCCAGATTAGTATTAAAATAGTAACGAAAATAGAAGAAAGTGGCGAAAAATAAAAAAAAAAGGTACCAAAGAGATGAATAAAATTATACAACAAATGTCAAGGTATATTAACAGGAGCAAAGAAATCAATTGTATGAAAAATAATCATGAGAAAACATTATGCTGGTTGTATCGGAAGACGATGATCGCCAGAAGATAAAGTTAATAAAAATTTAAATGATTGAAAATTTAGAGGAATAAATTTCTAAGGGTATGAGCTCATCCACAGTCGAGTTCCTCTCTTGTCTGGACCTCTCGTGACTGTCCACGCTCTCCGCTTCGTCATTCTCTCACCTTTTCTTCCCTCTTTTTCCACTTGCTCTTCCCTCACAAACTCCCCCACACCTAACACGTCCCGACTTTCAGTATCAAACCTTGGGTTGATCTGCAGCTTCTGACTCACACCGATTAAATCCAAGTGGCCTCTTTCTTACGACCCTGAAGATACGCTGTGTGCGAACCTTTGGTCCTGAGGTCGATCCGTGGAAGGCCTAGCGAATCTCCCGCAGTTTGACAGCTCCTTCTTACGGCTCAACCACAGCGATCGTCAATTACCCTTTGAAAATCTGAGCAGAGTGGTAGCACGCGTTGCGAATTGATTGAACTGTACGTGATTTTAAAGATAATTGCTTGATGTTCGTGGTGATCGTTCAACTTATCGCTCCGATAGCTTAGGTCAGTCGCGCATCCTACCTTTCGGGTACGCCCCTCTTTCGCCACTTTTTCCCTGGCGCCCTCTCAGAAATTGCACCCCCGCAACGATCGTACCTCTCACCACTCGCACGCGTCTCTCTCCACAAACAGTTTACTGTGACCTGTACCATTGTGTGCTATATTTTCTTATCAGCTCGCTTCAGTGCCCGGAGTTGGCCCAGCGCAGATCGAGGACCGACAAACTTTCAATCAGTGCTTGCTTCGGTCGCGGCTTTCAAACACTCCAGCTATTGTTTAGAGTCAAATGGTCTAATTGTGACGTTGGACGCTTTTCGCATGCTCTCTAGACGCTAGCGTTTCATCTACCTAAGATATTGCTGCTCTAGCTCTTAACACATTCACAAAACGGGAGCACCGGTTATCGTTACCGTCTATTCGACTCTCGCGCCATGTATGCTATCGAAGAAAGGGCACACCCACCACCACCGCCGCCTCTCTCCATGGATCGAATCCCTCCGCCTTCCTCGTCGTATCCCACACCGGGCTCTGGGGGTGGAATGGTCTCCGCAGGCATTCCGTCATCCAGCCACCTAG
This sequence comes from Aspergillus novoparasiticus, assembly GCA_009176405.1. Classification (NCBI taxonomy): domain Eukaryota; kingdom Fungi; phylum Ascomycota; class Eurotiomycetes; order Eurotiales; family Aspergillaceae; genus Aspergillus; species Aspergillus novoparasiticus. The sequence goes on from ML733397.1 coordinate 583,071, forward strand.
CGCCGCTCTCGACTGTCCATGAGGGTCGCATTTGGTCTCTACAAGTTGTGCAGCAACCAATTCGAGCCCGAATGTGCGGCTTCGGCGACAAGGTTAGTTCCAGTATATCCTCTTTATCGACCAACTGCTTATCTCGTCGATCTAGGATCGGAGACCCATTACCCCTCCTCCGTGTATTCGCCTTATAGTTAAGGATGCTCAAACCGAAAAAGAAATCGACATCAAGTATGTAAACCTTGGAATCAAGTCTTAGATGCGGCGCTGACCTTGATTGTAGTGAAATTGATACTTCTTTTTACGTTCTCATGGTAGACTTGTGGAACGCGGAGGGGACTAACGAGGTGAATTTGGTCAAGCATTCAGCAACCTCTCCGTCAATATCCACGGCTATGTCCTCTTCGTACCCGCCACCGCCGCAGACCCTGTCCCCTACCTATGCGCAATACCCACAGAACGCCTATGGTCAGCCGGTCCCCTATCCGCAAATGAATAGCTATTACCCCGGAAACCCTCAGCTACAGTATCAAAATCCTTACGGCGCCAGTCCCCAGACCTCTTACTATCAACCATACTACCCGACAGGCGGCCATATGCCACAAGCCAATATCTCCCCTGCGCAACCGGTTAGCACGGGCCCTGGTGGCATGTTCACGCGCAACCTCATCGGAAGTCTCAGTGCCAGTGCCTTCCGTCTGACCGATCCTGATAACAAAATCGGGGTATGGTTCATCTTACAAGATCTGAGTGTACGGACTGAAGGGGTTTTCCGGTCAGTGAGCATCAATCGTAAATTGTTGCAATGCACTTTGCTAACGTCCTTTCAGCCTTAAAATGAGCTTTGTCAACGTGGGTACTCAATCCAGTGATTCTCCCAATGGAGGAGTATCTGTTATCAATCACGGTTCCGCACCCGTCCTAGCGTCCGTCTTCTCCGAGCCATTCCAAGTTTTCTCCGCCAAGAAGTTTCCCGGAGTGATCGAGAGCACGACGCTCAGTAAATGCTTCGCTCTGCAAGGCATTAAAATCCCCATCCGAAAAGATGGCGTGAAGGGCTCACGCGGCCGGAACAATGATGACGACGATGGGGACGATTACGATTAAGAAAGCCGTGTTGCTTTGCTGCACTACGCCGTACATTGGGTTAAGAGACATTGTGGCTCGAGTGCCCTTGAATTTCATGGTTCTACTCTTTTTACGCATTTACGGGTTAAGACACGGGGACAGGTTTCGGTCGGCGGTGTTCAGGGCAAGACAGGTTCTTTCAAATGGGTGGGATGTATTGGTATCAGGCTTGGTGCCGCGGTGTTTTTTCTCTTCTTTTTTGTTTTTCTTTTTGCTGTTACCTTTTTTGCTAATTGTTGATTCACCCCCTTTTGTTTTTGCTTTCTCTATAATATCCCCCTTTTTGTCACATCTTTTTTTAATCGTCTCGAGATGTATGTTTTGCAGTGTGGATGCTGTCCGCACTGCGTGAAACATATATCTCTGTGCTTTTCTTTCTTTTTATGTGTACTTGTTGTTTGTCCAAACAGTGCCGAGTACTCGATCACCCCTAAGGTATTTCTGAGAGGTGACTGAGACCAGGCGCTTCGTGTATGTTTTGCCACGGAATTGAAAGAACCGACAGGATGGAATATGCCCTAAGCCATGGATAATGTGGAGAACCGTGACATCAGTAGTGGATTGCCCTATCAGGTGATTGAACATGTAGGTCCATGCATGGAAGAAAAAAAACTCAATTGAATAATCTCTAAATTAAGTAATTTTAACTTCGTGGGAAATCCATAGAAAGCGTTGCCACCGAGGACCCTGGAACGAATATAATCTACCTACAGACGGGTCTCGTATCCGTCTGTTGTGGCGGTGCCAGTGGTGATGCCATTGAGTGCTTCTCTCCCATGGGCCTGGCAAATTTCCGGGTCTGCCGTGGGTCGTCGGCATTGTCCGAACCCTCGGCCATTGTTTGCTATACAGTGTGGCTAATTTCTATTATTATACCACTTACTCTTGCAGCGTGACAGACCAGCTCTAAATGTCTCGGAAAAAGTGAGACAGCGACCTCGAGGATCAACGATAGCAATCTCGGTTCTTCAACTGCCCCCCCACAGAAACGTCATAAATCTCCGCGGTTACTCGTCCCGCGATTCCCGTGACAAGCCATCACATCGCTTCGATGCGGTCTCACTTTAGCGGTTGAACGGTGCACCAGCTCATTATTGGCGGCGCCTCCTGATAGGTTATGATCCAGATTTCGATATGATTATGCAGCGGTTGGCGCCGACTGCAATGTAACGTCTCTCTCATGGCTCCACGAGATGCAGAATGTTGTATGACTCTCGCTATCCATGGATATCTCTCAGCCTCCTCGTCCTCCGGATATAAATATGAGGTCGATCTCTCGACAACATGTCTCTCCAAACAGACCAGTCTGAAAGCATTATAACCATCTTCCAAGTCCACCTTCACAGTCTCTCGTTTACCAAACCACCAAGATGAAGTTCTCCATGGTCCCCTCGTTGCTTCTTCCCTTGCTGGCGGCTGCTGCCCCAGCCGCCCCGGAGAACCCTCCTTTCGGCGTCATGTCCGCTCGCTCTGCTTCCCCCATCCACCTCCTCCCCATGACCGCCTCCGGTCAGAAGTTTTACCTTGGCGGCAAGACCCAGTCCTACTGCCCCCTCCCTGAGTCAAAGGACTGCCCTCCCGGCACCGAGACCGTTTTCTCCCCTGGTGGCTATGGCTTGGTAAGTCCTCTCTTTTCTTTCCCTCGTATTTCCTGTCTCCACTTTCTCCCCGTTACTAACGGAAGTTCTCCAGAACGTCAATGTCCCCGGCGGCCAGCAGGTCTATGTTGACCCTAAGGGCGCTCTGTCCTTCACCCAGGCCCACTCCGCCTATATCCCGGAGGGCTCTGCCGTGGGTCCTTTCACTTACAAGCCCGGCGAGCAATGGGGCTACTACTCTTTCACCGGCTGGGGTGCTTCCGGCTTCATGGCTTGCCCTACTGAGGACAACCGCTGGCAGGTGTTTGCCGCTGTCCAGAACGCTACTGTTCCCAAGGGTAACGTCACTGAATGCCTTGGCTTTGATGCCTTGGCTCCCAAGGCTGCCAAGGAGGCTGCTGCTTGGCAGTACATTTAAATCTGCAGTTGATTATGGGATCCTGATTTGAGAGATAATCAGAGATGAGAATGTGTGTTGTTGGTTACGCAACGCGGTGATTGTCATGGTTGTGTAGATTACTCTTGTTGATGAGATATGAAACTCCTTTTGTATATATGCAACATTTTGAAATGAAATAGTGCTTAGGGTATCGCAACTTTTCTTGTATAAGTCTATTGCCGTATCTACGTTAATTTCTCCATATCCGCACGGCTTTGTCCTTGCCGCCGCTTCCCACCTTCTCGCCATCGGGACTCCAGTCGACGGCGAAGACCTCGTCCTTGTGTCCTGGGAGGTCCATGGCCAGTTTTCCTGTGCGGACGTTCCACACCTTCAGGGTGGTGTCTTTGGATGAGGATACCAGGAGACGGGAGTCGGCTGAGAAACAGCACTGATAGACGGCACCGACGTGGCCGCGGAAAGTAGTGATGAACCTGTTCATGATTAGATATGTATATAATGACATACTGGGTGGTATACTCACTTTCCATCTCTGCCATTCCAAAGCTTCACATGGTTATCGAATCCAGCCGATGCGATATATGCCATATCGGGCGAGAAGGTCACATGGTTGACCTCCTTCTGGTGGCCCAGTAATCTGGCGACCGGCTTGTTGGAGCTCTCCGGTTCCCACAGGTACATAGTGAAGTCATCACTTGCAGATACGAGCCTCTCAACAATCTTGTTGTTGACGGTGGCCGCTTGCTCGAAGCGTTTCCGGGCTGCGGTGACCTTGTCGGCATCGGCTTCAGGTACCTTCTTGGTGTGGTCATGGTAGGCGGTTCTCAGGACGAAGTCTGTCGAAAGGGCGAGGTGGTTCACGCGGTGCGCATGGGCCTGTAGTGTCTGAATGAGGGTACCCTGTTTGGCGTCCCAAACCTTGATGGTCTTGTCATGGGAGGCTGTATAAATCTTGCCCATGCCGCCCCAACGAACGCAGGTGACTGAGCCTTTGTGACCGGACAACACGATATCAATTCGCTTCGATACAACGTCCCAGACACGAACTGTGGAATCCTTCGACGCCGAAGCCAATCGCGGCCGACCAGTTTCTTGCGCATGGTACGGTTCCCAAGCCAGACTGGTGATCCACTTTGCATGTCCCTTGAGAGGGCCTCCCAGTGACTGCCCTTTCTTTGCATCCCACAGTCGTACGCTATTGTCCATGCTACCTGTCGCGATAATCGCACCATTGGGGGAGTAGGCGACTGCTAGCACCCAGCTGGTGTGTCCCTTCAGTGTGTGCAACGGTGTACCAGTGTCGCAATCCCACACGCGAGCTGTCGAGTCGCCGCTTCCAGTTACCATTGTCGAAGAAGATACAGGGGAAAATGCAGTCGCAAGAATGGCTTCACCATGTCCGGCTATAGAGGCAGCGCATCGCGATACAGCCTTCACACGAAATACTGCCTGCGGGGTAAAGTATAGAGAGATGGTATCTTCGGTTGTTCTGAGTCCAGGCTGGAGTAGTGAATGATAGAGATCTGCTAAGATGTCGATTGCCTGATTGTCTTTATCCTGAGATTGGTAGGTGAACCGGTACGGTACTCGTTCATCATCTTCCTAAACCGAGTAAAAGATTAGCCTAAAGCGCATATCGAATCTTTGGCTTCTCTGCGTACCTACATTGCCTTGTAATGTATTCAAAAGGGTCTCAAGATTTTTCACATTGGCATCGGCCACTGGAACGGACACTGCAGGTCCCGTTGCGGATCCTGTTGCTTGGTCGAAGAACTGGACTCGGACACTGCCCAGGTTATCCGGGATGCTTTCGATCTCCTGTTGCAGGCGCGCCTTCTCGGCGGTCTCCGTCTTCTGGCGCTTGGTCGGAGGGGGTACTAGAGTCGACATTTTGCCACTCAAATGGAATGTTTGTTTGTAATGAAGTCGGTCTTGTCTTGAATAAAAATTTCAACCGCTATCATAAAATCCCACTTATCGCGGAGTAGTGGATCGGCGCTAAACTGGATTTGGTTATCCGCTCTAGAGTATACAACTTTCTTTCCTTCTTCTCTCTCAATTACATCGAGAAATTCTTTTTCCTTCTTTTTTCTCCAAGATTGGAATTACTTATACCTGTAGAATGTCAGTCTTGATGTCTAGAACTTCTTCCTTGGGGACGACTGATTCATTCGTTCCTCTCTCGAGGCAAAGCAGTGGACCCCTCCGAACAAGACCTCCTACGACAGCAACAAGTGTCGCATCACAGGAGATCATATGTGCTGTCAGCGAGTCGCGTGGTATCTCCTCTACAGTTGGCCTCACTTTTATAAATTTATCAACCGCGGAAGTAGTCCTGTGTCAGATATGTGACAGCCAGACTTATGTCAAAACAATTACCAAGATCGGGGTGTTTGAGCCCACAGAGATCCTCTTCATGAATACAGCCAAACATTCCAAACTATTTTACATCATTCAAGAAAATATCCAAGAAACAATATTCACCTTCTTAGACCGCAGAAATTGGTCGGAGAAAACCGGCCATGAGTATGTGGATCGACTAGCTTTTCCTGAGGATATTGAGTCTATCAGGATTACCTTGGGAGGTAATTATTTTGCTGCATGTTGTTTCGCTGCCGTATGTGCAAACGAACACATATGTAGGCTTCACTGAATTTGTATAGGTCCTGAGATATGTTGAGCTAGAGCTAAATAAGACGTTCACTTCGCATTCCCTTCGCATCCGTTTCGAGCCCTCCCAGGGGTCTATGCTGATTGACTTATCCACCATAGTTTCCTTGGAGTTGATCCAGAATCTGCAGAATGCCAGATCAAAGGATAGTCTCTTCGGACTTATGAATGAATCACTAACTCCCATGGGCGGTAGGCTTCTGAGAGCCAATATTCTACAGCCCTCTACGGAGATTTCGAAGTTGTCGGCTCGATATGATGCCGTGGAGGATTTATCTACAAAAGGGGAAATGTTTGTATCGGTTAGACAAGGTGAGAAACATAGGTCCCTTGCTAGTCCTATACTAAATTGTTATGCTCCAAACTTCCAACAGCCCTCAAGGGTTTCATCGACGCAGATAAAGTCTTAACATCTGTGAGTAGATAAGCCTTTTGACGCGTATCACTTCTGACAGCCTAGCTCATCCTCGTTCCAACTAAACGAACCTTTCAATACGTCGAACAATCAGTCAACAACGTCATCATGCTCAAGACTTACGTATCTTCAATTAGATCAGTATACAAGGCTCTTGGGACGGCTCAAAGCAGCCTTTTACTGACGATCAGAGAAGTAGTAACCTCAAGACCTGCTACCTTACAAGTCTAACCAGGCTATAGCTATGCGCTGCAGCAGGTCATCGAGAAGTTGAAGAGTTAATCGAGTCAACCCTCAATGAGTATGTAACATACCAAACCAGGCCGCTTGATCTTAGAAATCAGCGTATATACTGTGTCAGGGTACGTATTTGTCGCTCGAGCTGCTGTATTCCCACTACGGCTGTCTGATAATCCGGCGATACAGGCCGGAGTCAACAGTCTACTAGATGTCGCGAGACAGACATACAAAGAAGCAAATATGGATGCTGCAGATCTCATCACAAAGCTTTCAGGTGAGTAGATAGGACTCGTTGTAGATCACACATATTTAATGCGCCGTAGAGTCTCATGGTATAGCCCTCGATTTGAAGTTTGACACAGCACGCCAATACTACATCAGTATATCAGCTACCGAAGTAGACACACTCCCTGAAGTATTCATCAACATATACCGCAAGAAGAACCGCATAGAATGCCAAACTCTTGACTTAGTCAAACTGAACCAGAAAATTATCGATGCACATAACGAGGTAATCAACATGAGCGACCAGACTGTTCACGAATTGATCGAGGACATCCGTTCCGAAATTGCCCACCTCTTCAAAATCAGTGAAGCCATTGCCATGCTTGACATGCTATCCGCATTCGCACAGCTAGCTACAAACTACGACTACGTCCGAGCAGAATTAACAGATGTCCTCGCCATCAAGTCGGGACGACATCCCATCCGCGAGAAAATACACACCAAGAAATTCATCCCGAACGATGCCTACGCAACCCAGCAGTCCCGTTTCCAAATCATCACAGGATGCAACATGAGCGGCAAATCTACTTACATCCGCTCCCTAGCCCTAATGACCATCATGGCCCAAATCGGCTCGTTCATCCCAGCAGAATACGCCTCCTTCCCAATCGTGCACCAACTTTTCGCTCGTGTTTCAACCGCCGACGATCTAGAAGCAAACGTGTCGACCTTCGCCGCCGAAATGCGCGAGATGGCCTTCATTCTCCGCAATATCGAATCAAGGAGCATGGTCATCGTCGACGAACTAGGCCGCGGCACCAGCACAACAGACGGTCTCGCCATCGCCATCGCCATCGCAGAAGCCCTCGTCCAAAGCCACGCCCTCGTCTGGTTCGTCACCCACTTCCACGACCTCGCCGTGATAATGGCCGAACGCAGTGGCGTCGTCAGCCTCCATCTCGCGGCGGAGATATCCCCTGACACGTCCAAGATGATGATGTTGTACAAAATAGCCGAAGGCCCCGAAACAAACCGCTCCTATGGCCTTGCTCTTGCTAAACTGGTTGATCTACCTCCTGGCGTGCTGGAGTATGCGCAAACAGTCTCGGAGAAAATGAACCAAATTGCGCAACGTCGTCACAGTAGATCTAGAGCTCTGGCTGTCTCGCGGAAACGAAACCTCATTCTCTCGCTTAAGGAGCAGCTTTTGCAGGCTCGAGATGGAAAAATGGAAGGTGAGACACTTCGAAAATGGCTGAAGCGACTCCAGGATGAGTTTGCGTTGCGGATGGCGGCGATTGATGAGGACGAGTCTGTGTCTTGTGGTTCTGAGGATGGCGAAGAACAGGGGAGGTCCTTTTCGGCATTGATTGAAGTGACAGGACCTAATACTGTGGATCAGCAGTCAGATCGCGAGGAAAGTTCGGTACCCCTTAACTCGTCGGTTGAGGAAAGGTCCATTATAGAGATTTCTTCCGACGATGTGTCCGAGAATACTAGTTTGGAAGAGTGAGGAGCACTGTTTGTTGAAATGGCAGCTGTTAATGTCTACTAACCCTGGAATCGTTGATATATCTTATTAGAATATTAGAATGAGATCACTCATTTACCAATCTTCTACTTCATAATTCATAAAACCATAGCCAGGACAGACCGTTTGTTTTCCAGTTACATCAAAGATCAACACCACTCCTTAACACTTTTTAAACTTGCGTATCACAGTTCTATCATGACTCGCTTAATAACAAAAGCTAGACAGCACAATGCTGTAAGCCTCCAGTAGTAGACCAAGACAGTGATCACACTCCTTAACCAAAATGGAAAAGAGTCTGTTTTCCCTTCTTCCCCTTGCCCTTCTTACCGCCGCCAGCAGAAGACTCCCCGAAATCGGATTCCGGTTCGCCGGGGGTACTGGTGCCTGATCCACCTGACGTCCAGGCATTCGAGTTCGGAGCATCTCGTCCATCCCAACGGACACGGACTGTTCCGCGGGTGAGGCCGGCCATGAGGACATTTGGTTTAGGGGCAGCAGGGAGCGCCGGGAAAGCTTCGGCGTTGCGGGTGTTTACAGGGCGAGGGGTATTACTAGGTTTAGGGGCAGGACGGGAGGATGGGCCGGCGTGGGATGGGGCAGGGGATGCCGTGGCCCAGGGGGTGTTGTTGTTGGTTGCGGCGGTGGACTTTTTGGAGACTGTCGAGGAGAGAGGAGGGAAAGGGTTGCTTGAGGATGAGCCTGAGGGGAGGGCACCGCTCCTGCCGACGGCTGAGCGGGAGGACTGGGCGGTTGAGGATTTTAGTCGGAGGACACGTTTGCCTCCGGCACCGCTGCCGTTCACGGTGCTGGGGGACATGCCTGGTAGGACGCCACCGGGGCCTGGCAGGGCTGGGTAATCTTCATTGATGGCCCGCCAGTCATTCCAGGCCTTGAGTAGTGCGGTTCGTTTGGACTCGTTTTCGTAGATCTCTGCAAGCTCCTTGACGAGTTTGCCTAGCTCGTTGGTGGAGGTGTCAAAGAGGGAGAAAAAGGCGTCAATCAGCTCGGTGGCTGTTAGGGCAGAGGTGCGGTAGGTGGATACTTTGGAGCGGAATTCATTCAGTTTATTTTGGTCATTACCAAGAAGATTGGCGGCACGTTCGACCACGGCTGCATGACGCAGACGGCGGGCCTGTTCCTCAGGCGTAGCAGATCCGGAATCATGACCGAGACTGAGATCCTGCAGTTCCGGGACAGGGGTGGACGCAACTGGGGGTGCTCGAGAGGCTGGTGTACGCAGAGGAGCGTGCACAGTTTGAGTATCATTACGGGTTAGTTGACCTCCGAAGCTGCGAGTTGATACTGACTGCGCACTTTGAATGGCCATCTGTCGTTGGTAAGCAATTTCGGCTCTTGTTAATGGTTGTGCAGAGGACACAGGAAGAGGCTCTGAATTTGGGTCACGCCCACGACCGGCGCCACGACGTTGTCTTTGAGATTGATACGGTGTTCTGTAGTCGAAAGATGACAGATCCACAGTTCGTGCATCGCGTCTCGCATCCTTGGAAAGACCATTTGGATGACATTCCAATTGGTGAGCTTTTATGTCCATTTCAGATTCGAAAACAACAAACTTTTTCTCCAAACACTCCTTGTCCAGGCACAGGAAATGGTCCTTCTGGAAGTGGTCCTCGAGCGCATTATAGTCAATATAATACTGCTGTTGACGACTCCCGGACCGTCTATCACAAATGTGACATCTTTCATGGCGATCGCGACAGTGAGCGTACAGTTCATCGTCACCATAAAACCGTTGACGGCAGAAACCACATTCAGGGTGACCCTTAAAGCCACTCTGCTCAACGGCTCCAGGAACATGATCTCCGTACTTCTCGTGCTTGCGCAACTCCGCCACAGTGAAGAGTTCGTGCTCATGGGTGAAGACTTTCTTGTTTCGCGTACAAAGATCGCTAGAAGATAAGAGCCAAAGGTGAGTTACATGTCGGTTTATAGCATTTCGGAGAAGCGTCACATACCACATTACTTTGCCATGCTTGCTCTTAACGTGGCGATGCAGGTCTGGCCATCCCAAGCAAGCCACGTCGCAATCTGTGTCCGGGCAATTGTACCGGAGCAAGAGGACTGTGTCCTCAAAGATCTCGTTATTTTCATATTTGATCCCAAGGTTATCATCTTTCTGAGAAAAGTCCGAGTCTTTGAAATCCTGGAAAGGCTTCACATGGTCATTCGTGAAGATCACATAGCTCGATTCAGTCTACCCCGAATGACAGACATTAGTATAGCCCCAAGGTACCCAAGGTGTGTGGATCGAAATATAAAGCGTACCCGACAATGCGCACAGGCTTTGTTCTTATACAATGCTCGAAGTCTCAACGCGCAGATATGGCAAGTGCGGTGATTACACGGCGAAACAGATGTATGTTCGACATTTGACGCACAGATGAAGCAAATCTCTCCATCATCGGCGTCGTCTGCGGGCGCCGCAGCTGCCTTCTTGCCCTTGTCTTCTGCCACTGTAGTCGGCCCTTGAGTCGGCTGTCCACTGGGCTCCGGCCCGGAATCCTTATTAGGGGCGCTGCGGTTCTGCTTATCACGACCCCCTCCTCCTCTGCGGGGCCCACTACCCCTAGTTCTTGACCCTTTCCCGCTGCTTTCAGTCGACTGCTGCGAGTTCTCAATTCTTGCCGAAGGTTGGCCTGCTCCCCGTCCTCGTCCGCGACGACCACCACGCTTTGGTCCTTGCGATCCGGAGCCTTGTGGCGGCTGAGTGTCAGACATGGAGGGCGGATATGGAGGTGGGAGTTGGCACGACGGAAACAATTTCAAATAGTGTACAAGCTCGGAAATCAGCTCCCAGGGATTAGAAGAGCTCGGCGCTCCTTCTGACACTGCGCGACAAACACTTTCCCTGCGGGGATAATGATCCTAGTGTGGCTGGTGGCAGTGAGGGGGACAAATTGACAAGCGGCGGGCGAAAATGTTGGCTGTCGGGGTGCTTAGTGAGCAGCTTTATTAAATCACTAAAAATCCCCCCGTATTTATTTATTTAACCAGCTAATTAACTTTCCGCAATGACTCCCTCGGCGTCATTTCGACTCACAGGAATTTGATATCACTGCCACCTGACTTGAATGTCTAGAATTTCTTTTCGAATGACTTTTTCACTGACATCTAGACTGTTAGTTGACTCGATTGACTTAAGGAATTTTTCCATGCTAGTCGCTGCTTTCGTGTTATGGCAGTGGGACTATTTTCACGTCCAAAGTACAGGTATATGGGGCCTATTTTTATTTCCCGAAAATCTGTTTACGCGGGTCCGCGGCTTACTTGAATACTGCGTATTGCTCATGCTATGTCATAATAGTAATAATAATATGTAATGGCAGAAGACATCCCTACAGGATTCTTCTGAAACAGCGACGGTTCTTTAGCCGACAGCATCCATCGCGCCAATCTGCAAGGCAGTACCAACTCCCGCTGGAGAAATAGCAGGTAAAGTAACAAAAGAAAGCAAGGCAATTATGTCGCCAATGAGGGTAAACTGAGTACAACATAAGATCTCGATAATCAAAATGACGGCTCCTGGTTATCATATGCGGTGCTGCAAAGCAAAAATCAAAGCAAAACAAATAATAGCAAATATTCGTGAAGTATAGCGACGGGCATGACGCAAATTTTGCCCTCCCTGAAGGCTATGTATGGTGTAGGTCTCCCTCCAAATATGGAGACTATTCATCGGGGCTGTACAAATTTTGGCTGAGGATCTTTGTCATCGTAAACATATGTATGCGGTCCTGCTTAAAGACCGCGCGCATCGGTTCGTCGCAGCGGATTTGACGTCGGTCGGTAGGATCTTGAAGTTCGTGCTCGCGGATATACGCCCAGACTTTCTTTACCGTCTGGGGTCGCGAAAGCTGGGGGAATATTAGCTGCCTCTGATCCAAGTATACGGGCGAAATGCGATGGCGTCAAGCAAGCAAGACCAAAGAGAATACATACCGACTCTTCACCACCCAGCAGCGCTGATAATGCCGGTGAAAGAGTAAGCGGTTTCTGTATCACTGTTAATACTAGACATATTACTCCAAAAGTATAGTAGTGCGTACATGAAATCCACCAGAGCGGTTTACTTTCTTGGAGTCCGAACCGGAGTCGACATCTGAGTCGTCCTCCGCTTTGACCCTTTTCGACGTTTTAGCCTTGGTTGTCTTCTTCTTTGCCGGCTGAACTTTACGCGTGCTAGCACCGCGAGTGGGACGGGCACGCATGTTCTCCTCCGCCTGCAACTTTGCCGCGAAAAGGGCATCCGCATCCACATCGTGATCGGGCTTTTTCCTCTTCACCGGAGGAGTCTTGTCTGATTCGCGTTCCACACTATCCGCCTGACGTTTCTGTGACTTGGTGGATTGCGCAGGGGATGAAGCCTCGACCGGTGTCGCAGAGCTGTGGCCATTGGTCGCAGGGGCAGTAGCGACCGCCGCTTCGGGAGAAGCTTCTATACCACCGTTCTCGGCAAAGATGTCGAACCGTTCCATGATAAGCTGCTTAATCACAGCCTAGTCAAAAGACATACGTTAGTATAGTGTAAAATCACACTGAAATCAAGTGATATTAATATCAATGGTTTTGCGACGTGACTTGACGCGGAACAGACCTTCTGCGGAGTAAGATCATAGCCGACCTCTTCCTGAAGCCCTTTACGGATTCGCTTCTCGGAGATAGTATTAAGGTCACTCTTCGCCAGGATCGAGTCAATGATTGGTACATATTGGTCGCGGGCTTCTGGAGAGACTGGCGCATCGCGAATGATGTCAGTTCAGAGCGACTTCGGCGGCTTGTGCACGACCCGGAAACATTGTAGCCAGCGGAACTTACGCGACATCCTGACAACGTAGCTCGGGTTACCTTCTCGATAGGAAATACAGTGGTAATTGCTTCAATCGCTGGATTAGGAGTCGCAGAGTCGATAACGCTGGCTTTGCAGTAGGAGAGGAGAGGTAGTGAATCGTACTGTTGGAGATCGATCGTCCAGATCTGGGCGTAGCGCTGGCGCTTAGGACCGGCGGGGCATAAGAAGGAAGGAAATCTCCAAAAACGGTGTAACAGAACAGGAACACAAGATAGATCAGATAAAAACAAAAGGAAATAATGGAGTTAGCCGGCCCACAACGACCAGCACCTTGCACCCGCAATATCAAAGCAATCTGGGACGAATTGTGTTCGAGGATCGCGAACTGTTATGGATCTCCAACTGTATGTCAAGTCAGGCTGTACAGTCGGTTACGGTAAAGTAAGGTTTACTAACACTGGAGGTTATGCGGGCGACTGGGGTCGGTCGGGACTCGTCACGTGAAAGAAACACGGCTGAGTCAGCGCCTTCGCACACAGAAGCGGCTGTGGTTGGGATTTGTTCTTTTTGCCCTAAAACCAGGCAAAACGGGGACGACCAGCAGAAAATCAGAGCGGCTCTCTCACTCTCGATTCCTCTCCACCCCCCATCGCCCTCGAAACGCCCCCCAGCAATCATGGCGCCCAGTTTCGATACCCTGTCCGAGCAGGATCTCCACGAAGAGGAGGAGGAGGAGATTGACTTCTCCGGTGAGTGCGATTCTTTATTACTCGTCTCTTTTTAGGTCCCGTGCCCCTCTTCGCTAATACCGCTTTTCCGATTTTTAGATCTCAAGGAGCAGTTTGAAGTGAAGCTCGAGGAGGGCTTGGATACATTTATCGTCATCGATGGACTCCCGATCGTGCCGGAAGAAAGCAGACAGAAGCTTATCAAATTCTTGCTGAGGAAACTCAACGCGGTCGGCCACACCTCCGAAGATGCCGTTTTCATGCCAACCAACGACAAGAACATGTCCGAAGGGTACGTACCGGGGAAATACTGGTAATGAACGAAGGAAAGGTTTAATGTTTCGTTTGTGCAGTTTCGCCTTCGTCGAATATGAAACCCCCGAACAAGCTATTGCCGCAGTCAAGCAGCTGCACGGAACACCTCTTGACAAGAAGCACACCCTTGCCGTGAACAAGTTGATGGATATTGATCGCTATGGTCGTGAAGGACGCATCGATGAGGAATATAAGCCCCCAACTGTCGAACCTTTCAAGGAGAAGGAGCACCTCCGCTCATGGTTGTCCGACCCCAACGCCCGTGACCAGTTCGCCCTCTACCGTAATGACAAGGTCGGCGTGTTCTGGAACAACAAGAACAATCCGCCAGAGAACGTCGTCGATCGTGCTCATTGGACACAGCTCTTCGTTCAGTGGTCCCCCAAGGGTACATACCTTGCATCCGTCCACCCCCAGGGTGTGCAGCTCTGGGGCGGTCCTGCTTTCTCGAAACAGAAGCAGTTCCCCCATCCGTTTGTTCAGCTCGTCGAGTTCTCGCCAGGTGAGAACTACTTGACCACCTGGTCTTCCCGCCCCATTCAGGTTGAAGAGGGTCACCCTGTCTTGTCCTTCGAAGAGGATGGAAAGAACATTATTGTTTGGGATATCGTCTCTGGAAAGCCTCTGCGTTCCTTCGTTTCTCATGATCTCGCCGGCGGCCCTGTTGAAGGCGATGCTGCCCCGAAGAAGAAGGTGCAGTGGCCCGCTTTCAAGTGGTCCGCTGATGAGAAGTACGTCGCAAGAATGCTCCAGGGCCAGTCTATCTCTATCTACGAGTTGCCTCGGATGAACTTGCTGGGTAAGACTTCCGTTAAAATTGATGGAGTCATGGACTTCGAATGGTCGCCAGCAACAGTCACCCGTGATGGTGTCAAGCAATATGAACAACTTCTCTCCTTCTGGACTCCTGAAATTGGCAGCAACCCCGCAAGAGTCGCCTTGATGAGCGTTCCATCTAAGGAGATTGTACGAACCCGTAACCTGTTCAACGTCTCTGATGTGAAGCTGCACTGGCAGTCTCAAGGTACCTACGTTTGTGTCAAGGTTGATCGTCACTCCAAGTCCAAGAAATCGATGGCTACCAACCTTGAGATTTTCCGGGTGCGTGAGAAGGGTGTTCCTGTTGAAGTTGTGGACAGTCTCAAAGACACCGTGATCAACTTTGCATGGGAACCCAACGGTGGACGTTTTGTCCTGATCACTACGGGTGAAACCCCCAGCGGTGCTGCTGTTCTCCCCAAGACTGCTGTATCTTTCTTCGCTCCTGAAAAGAAGGGCCCCCAGGCTGGTAACTTCAAGCTTGTGCGCACCATCGAGAAGAAGACGAGCAACGCTATCTACTGGTCCCCTAAGGGCCGTTTCGTCGTTGTCGCCACCGTTCACTCTCAATCGAACTTCGATTTGGACTTCTGGGATATGGACTTTGAGGGTGAAAAGGCTGAGGGTGAGAAGGATCTGGCCGCCAACCTCCAATTGATGAAGACCGTGGAGCACTACGGTGTCACAGATATCGACTGGGATCCTACAGGTCGCTACGTTGTCAGCAGTGCTAGTGTGTGGACTCATTCGGTAAGACCCCTGGATCGTGCCTAGTTTGATTAAGAATTTGTTACTAACATCTTTTTGCTAGATGGAAAACGGCTGGAACATTCACACTTTCGCCGGTCAGACCCTCGCTGAGCACCCTACCGATAAATTCAAGCAGTTCGTCTGGCGTCCTCGCCCACCCACTCTTCTTAGCAAGGAGGAGCAGAAGCAAGTGCGCAAGAATCTCCGTGAGTACTCCAAGGAGTTCGACGAGGAAGACAAGTATGCTGTCGACATTGCCAACACCGCCGTTGTCGAGACGCGCAAGCGCGTTCTCAACGAGTGGGTTGCCTGGCTCCGCCGGGAGAAGGAGCTCATGGCCGAGGAGAAGGACGCGTACGGTATCCCCGAAGATGCAGACGATGCCAAGGTTGCCAAGGACGCTCCCCCTATCTCCGAGGACCAGGGCGAGGCCGTTGTCGAAGAGATTGTGGAAGAGATTGTGGAGGAGAACGAGGAAGTTATCGGTTGATTGGGTCATGTCTTTCGTATCTAATGTCACTTTCTATTTTATTTTCCTCATGTCTACATCTTACCTGTCGATATCCTCATCCTCTTCTTCGAAGCGCCGCCCGCTTCCCCTCCTGTGAGCTTGTTTCTGTGATCCGTTTGGCTTTGTTCCAGCCCAAGGACGTTTGGAACTTCAAAAAGTGAATAGATGTGTATTGCGTATCTCCCAACTGGAGTGTCATGTGCGCAACAATGGTAGCATGAGAGATGACCACAATAGGCCGGCATATGCAAGGCTAACGAAGTAAGATGTTCTTATATAATCTTCGTCCGTTGGTGTTTGCAAAGAAACAATTCTTCTATATCATTCATTGGCTATCCAAAAAAAATATCATCACCTAGCCCATTACCATCAAAATCAATACCCCAACCCAGACCCAAATCCACCCACAAGCCACAAACGTTCGATCTGCGCCACTCGCCCCAGTACTAGCAGGAGGGCTTCCAGAGTCCGTCGGATACGGTCCAGAATACGTACTTGCTGACTGCACATTCACCCTAAAGAGCCCATTCTCACCACCAGCAGCCCTACTAGTCCCCATCACATTCCCAGGCGGCGAATACTCGCAAACAACATACCATCCCTGAGCCCTCGTATAGGACTCCGTATCCCCGCGCTTCTCATTCTCATCAGTCCCGTTGCCATACCCGCAGTCAATAGCCGCACATCCAACATCTGTCGTAGCCCTCCAAACCAACTGCGTAAAATGCCCCGTCTCTTCGGTAAATCCCGTCGGTTTCTTGAAATCGTACATACGGCGTTCGTCACCCCATGCGAAGACCGCGGCTGAGGCATTCTGGTACCCGAAGGCGAGGTTCTCGCCATATGGACCGTGCTATATATATATATCTTTCGCATAAGTATAACCAGCCCGTTCACTGCTTCCACTCCCCTCTGTACAACATCCCAACCAAATAAATAACACAGAAAAGACAAACAGATAGATAGAGCAAGAAAGTAGGACGTACGGAATGTTTCCATTTACAGCCCTCGGCCCAATCTTTCGCATACCGAGTCAAGGTCTCGTTCCAGGCAAGATCGCTCGCGTTATGCTCTTTGCGGTAGGTGTTGCTCGATGAGAGAATTGTGTCTCTGAATACCTCAGGTGATGTATAGGAGGGTGGATGTGGTGATGTTGGCGTTGCTGTTACCAGAATTGTTGTCTGGATTGTTTGTTGGGTGTTTGCCAAGTTGGCGAGTGTGAGGATGAGCATGAGTTGGAGACATGGTGTTGAGCATTGTATGGGATTGGTGTGTTTGTAAGATGGGATGATAAACATTTTGTGGCTCTATAGTATTCCTTTCTTAGGTCTTCCGGTCTTCTAAGGTGTCTGTATGGTTGCGGGGTGTGGTGCTAGTATGGTTGATCATATATAATGGCATGACTCAGTTATGGAGCCACTGGGGAATGTGATTGATCAGGTTTATTAGTAGTGTTGAGGAGACCAGTAGACCTGAAACTGTGTTAGATTAGTTAGATGCGTACGTGCTTTATTCGTAGTAAGGAGTCAATACTCTGCACTTCAGTTATGGGAATTTGGACCAACACCAAAAATAACCTCAGGTAAGACCACGATGAGGTGACACATATTCCCTGCAACCCAGCCTTTTCTATAGGAAAAGTTGCTGCAGGTGAGATGGAGGCTTGAGAAACGAGTGGCCGAGAGGTGTTTGGTCACCAAATAAACTGCTTCCACAGCCGCTCACTGACGTCAGGCTTTTTCCAGGCGCCAATATTTACGACGAGAGAAAGTAGATAAAATTTCCGGCAGAAAATAACTCAAGTCTACGTCTACAAGAAAACTATATCGGCTATATAATTGCTAGTGTCGTTCAAATCGTAGTTTCCGGGCGTTCCGGAGCCCTATAGTAACATATCCAGCTGTCCACCGATGTATATATGCAGCGCGAAAATGGGGTATTCTCCTTTAAATTTACAGGTCGTAATGCCGTGGGTATATTCGAAAGTCCCGTTCCTCACATAAGATTGCACCCAATCCCATACATGGCTCGTTCCACATCTCGTTTCACTTGATACCAATCTGCCCGTCGTTCGGCGAACTCGCACACATCCTCAACCGTCCAGATGCCTTGAAACCGGTCCGAGTCTGCGATGATAGTAGCGAGCTCCTTAGCGTCCGAAGGATCGATTAGATAAATCTGAGAAAGTTCCCGGAAAGCTTTGAAGTAGACAAGAAGCTCATTGTTTTTGAATCTCTGAATAAATTTGAAGTAGTGGTTCATATCGCTAGGCTATGTCAGCGAGGCAATGCCATTAGGACCTAAGAAAAGAAGCCTTACCTGATGAGTTTTAAGGATCCTTCAACGCTGATTCTTTGACGTTTCAAATGCTTGCACAGGGCAGTAAAAAGACGCAACCCAATCTCTTGGTTAAAAACGTCAAGTGTGCTCTTGTCCGTACTCCCAACGAGCATTTGGGTATGCGAGGAAACCACATCAACCACGGCAACTGCCGCTTCAGACACACTTACATCCATAGTTTGCCGATATGGGTCTGTGGACACACTCGGGTTGAAGTCTGTCGCTAATTGTCGTGTTGCCAGAATGTAGTCTACTTCCTCCATGAGAACATCAATTCCTTTATTGAGTCCTGCAGCAACCCGTTCATCGAGATTCTGCTCAAACTTCTTCTTCTCTTTAACAGCGGGGTCAACAAAGTCGTTACGATCAGTCAGCTTCTTGCCAATGAGTTCTTGCTCATAAAAGACATCGATCATCTGGAGAATGAGATCACCAACATTCACAAGCTCCAAGAACGTCACTAAGGGTTCAACACCAGACTGATCGCGCTCTCCTTGTTCGCGAGGACGATAATTAGATAGATGGTCGACTGCTTTATTAAAGCCGACAATAAGATGACGATGCCCTAGAATCCGTACCAGGGCAACAAATATCGCCTCACATTGCTGCTTCGCAAGGGCACCAGTGTCCCCTCCGATCCGAACAAATTGAGCAGCTCTCTCCAAGCCCGACTTTGCAGCATGGACTAGGCTCAAGGCGACTTCGATGCTGAACAGGGAACGGATGCCTTCCATTTTCGATTTCATAATAGCGGCCTTGGCTGCAAGTTCCGTGGTAGGGGCTTCGGTTACAGGAGTTGTAGGCATGGAAATGGTCGAAAATCGGTTCTGGCCCTTCAAAGTCGAGGCGTCGCCAGTAGAAGACTCCTCGTCAGACTTTGACTCACTTGTTTTGGTCCCTGAAAAGCTCGGAAGAAGATTAACAGGGGCCATGATGACTTTCTTGAAGGAAGTCAGGAAGTCCTTCTTATCGGCTTGTCTATTTATATTTGACATTAGAAATGACTCCGTCGAGGCAGCCTGTTCAGAAAGCTGTCTATCCCACTCATCCACTGCGGCTTCGGAGCATTTCCGAAAATGGTCCAATTCCTCTGCAAGGTATAAGTCCATATGCGGCTCATATACTTTAGCAATGACATGTTCCAAAAACTCTTCGAAGCTAACAGCTGAACTTTGAATTGGTAAGAGGGTATCAGAGAGATTCATACATTGGGCGAATGTGCTCGAAACTGCGGTCAAATAAGATTCTTTGTTGATACGGTGCAATTCATCAAATATCGCAGTCAAAAAAGGGTATAGCACATCTTGGCCGACCTTCGCAATGAACGGTAATGCAACCTTCAGAGACGGGGGAAAGGCGCGATTGATGATTGCAACTTCTTCATTGTAAGCAACACTCAGACGGGTAAAGAATGCCTGCGTCTGGTCAAGCTTAACGCTTTGAGATGATGCATCAATGCAGTCCCCTGGCTTACCGTAATCCGACCTTCGCGTGACAAGATGGTTATGGTGGATAAAGAGCTCAACAGCTGCAGCCCCACCGTTCAACGTATAGAGAACGTGGGCATATTGCCGCATTCTATTGTCGATGTCTTCGGTCTCATAACCGTGTCTAAATTCCTTGATAGCGGCTGTTTCAAACATTGAGATAGCTTCCTGCAGGTGTGACAACCTCTCATGCCAGCCCTCCGTCAAGTCACATTTGGCGAAAGATTGTAATTGAAATAGAATCCGAGCTTGGTGCTGAGGGTCGGTATATTTTTTAAACAACAAATTATCTGGAGAGGCTCCTTCAGTGGTAATATCGTTGTAAAAAGGCGCAAGAGCAGCATGAACCTTGCCGTACTCATTGCGAGCTTCTCCGCGTACTGATTTAACCTGCTGTAATGCCCCCAAGACTGGATCATCTTCCAGTTCGTTCGCATTTCCAGTGGTAGCAGGTGTAGACAGCGTTATTTGATCGAAACCATCAGACAGTGATTTGAGACTTATTTGAGGTTTATTTTCCGTGCCTGCGCCCACGAGAGATGATCGCTGAGATTGCTCGGCAGCTT
Source organism: Aspergillus novoparasiticus (assembly GCA_009176405.1). Taxonomy (NCBI): domain Eukaryota; kingdom Fungi; phylum Ascomycota; class Eurotiomycetes; order Eurotiales; family Aspergillaceae; genus Aspergillus; species Aspergillus novoparasiticus. Next base: position 603,601 of record ML733397.1, read on the forward strand.
CTTTTTGCCTAACGCTCTCAAGATCCGCAATAGTCCCAAACGCTTCTTCAACGTGTTTCCTAGCTTCCAATTCGTTCCAGCAGCCCATGCGTCTCAGCCACTGTACCCATCTTGTGTCATCGTAAGCGATCTCGCGCAAAAGTTTCGACGATCGTGCTACTCGAATCAAGTCGACTGGGGAAAGATAATCTAGGACTGAGGACATAATCTCTGCTACTCGTTAGCTATACCGTATATTGCTTTCTCTTCGGCCAAGGTCAAGCATACCAGCTGGGAGAGCAGCCCTGGAGACTTCGTCCATGGAGGCCATTCTGACCGAAGCCAGAACGTCCCTGCGTGGTTTCCCACCGACTCCGGTCCCATTGCTCACTTTCGGTGGCATCTTGGCTTCTATAGTTATGCATCGAAAGAGAGGAAAGATCCTTGGGTTCTCGATCGAATGGGTATTGCCGAAAGCTCGGACGGCCAAAGCAGTTCCCACCGACTAGTTGGCTCCGCGGGGCAATGCACACGATTGAGGCAAGAACTGAGACTATCGTTCTAAATAACAACAATTAGGATATAGGTTTATAGGTAAAATGACTCATCGTGAAAAAAAGCGTCCAGGCCCAATATACGGACCGTTAATGTCTTGCACACCCATGACTATGGCGGCACTTAAAATGGACCCCAGAGTTTCCAGTGGATCGGCCGGAGGCTTTCCCTTTCCGGTGAACCAGCCATAAGGGACCAACTCCACGTGATTGAGGGGTTTATAGTAAATAAATGACCAGATTTGAAATTGTTGACTTATATATCAAACGGAAACATAAGTTTCGGTTCGTATATTCAAATATGATCAACGGTTGGAGGTCGGTCCCGTCAAGAAGGGAAAACCCAATGCATATTCTTGTGATGTTGACAGATGAGAACCACGCTTAATTGGCAAGAAGGAGAATTTATTTATACTAGATAGACTTTGTCACCGTAGTATGCATCTCTCTCTTTGTATAATGAACTTGAAGTCGGAATTGCAGAACTGAAAAGTGTCAGGCTTTCTATATTGATAATAGTCTGATAGTAGCATTGGAAGGTGGCAGGCTGGTTTTTTATCATTCGCTTCGGCGGATACGGCTCGCTGTTTTATCAACTGCATGTAAGAGAGTGGACAAGACTGTGCATACATACTGTATGCCCTCTAAGCAATATTACGAAAATTAAAGAGGGCAACTTAGTCCTAGTTGGTAATGAATGAATTCAAAGTTCTAGTACCACTTTGCTGGTCATATGGAGAGAGATCTGGGCGGTGGAGTGTCGATATACTGTTGATATATTGTTGTATGTCACGGGAAAAGGCCTACTGAGCTACAATTTCCATGACTACAGTTGATCCAAGCCCACGTCGTTTCTTCGCCATATTGTTTTTAGTGTGTACTCTTCCCCCCCTGGTTTTATCCTGCTTTACGATAACTCCCACGCAACATAATCTTTGCTAGCTGTTTTCCCTACATAATGGAAGTCTTTCAACAGCCAATCCTACATGTCGAAGCGCGTGTCAAAAACAACAGAGATGGCATCATCATTCGCACTGATCTGGTACTTTACCCTTAGTGTACCTGCCATGAATTTCTTGAGGGTTGCAAGACTTAAATTAGCAGATTAGGGAAGAGGTCACAAAATGGCTAATAGCCAATTTCGTGGTTCTCAGCCTAGGACAGGAAATATCCTCCTTTGGTACGAGTGCCTCCTCGGCGAAAAGTTACAAACAGTCACTAATAATAAATCAGAAGGCCTGAGCGACTCACATGCTCAAGTCATAGACTCTGTAGTCGTCGCCGAGTGCTCGGGGGAAGATATGGAATCCGGCGCATATAGACTCCAACAGGTTGAACTTGATGTCCAGGCGTATCAGCTTCGCGCAGCATTCGAGCAAGAAAGCTCCCAACAAACCCAACCTTTGGAGGAATCCATGGACAGCAAGGACGAAGATTCAAAAGCAAGGGTACTCAACCTACCAAGCAGAGAGCTGGACGGACTATGGGAGTCGTATGATAAGTTTGATGACTTGATATATGTGTGATATTAACTCACACGTGTCGTAGATTGCAGTTTGACCAGCCGCTTAAATCTATGTTGCTTCGTGCAATCACCAGGATGGGTGAGGACTTTAAAGAGTGATTGCGGTATAGTAACCTCGGCTAACTGCTCCTTCTAGTATCATACTCTTCTCGGAAACTCAACAGATGGACGATCAACTGGAATAGATTAATTCTTTTGTGGGGACCGCCAGGAACAGGAAAAACAAGCCTCTGGTGCGCTAGTCAAAGCAGTCCCGAGTTATTCGAAGCTGAGATAGTTTAGTCGTGGCCTCTCTCAGAAACTTGCAATACGCATTGGAAAACCGTACCCCCAGAGTAAGCTGGTTGAAATAAACGCTCACTCACTTGGTAGCAAGTTCTTCGGTGAAAGCGGGAAGCTGGTAAGCAAGACCTTCGAGAATATCGAGTCGATGCTTGAAGAGGAAGAGGATACCTTTTTCTGTGTGATCATCGACGAGATAGAAACACTCGCGGCTCGAAGAGAACGAGCGCTGGGTGGGAACGAGCCATTCGATGCTGTACGTGCGGTCAATGCACTTCTCACAGGCTTGGATAGATTGAAGACACATGCCAATGTTGTTGTAATTTGTACGAGCAACTTGGTCACAGCTCTGGTAAGTATTCCATCAGATCAATCAACAATGCACGTTCTGAGTCCGAGAAGCTGATATACATCGCAATTGCGCAGGACCAAGCTTTCCTCGATAGGGTCGATATCAAGCAGTTCATACCATATCTGTCCAAAAGAGCTATATACGGAATTTACAAAGAATGCCTGGAAGAATTGAGTCGGTGTGGGATCATTGAGGGAACCTCGTTTGATATCGTTCAAGTAAACCCGGAGAACCCCCAGACGGCACTTCAGTATGTGGAGCAGGCTACGGAGACTCTACTGCTACCCACATTTGATGAGATGCTCCTCAATTATCAGATGTTCCCGGACGCTGTTCCCAAGCAGCTTGGTGACGCAGCATTGGAGAGCATGGTGAGTAATAAATGCCCCTTTTCCTTTCTTTCGCAATGATTACTGGATATACATTACAGAAAAGCACTCCTAACGCTCTCATCAGAATCTCAGTGGGCGGACTGTTCGACGACTACCTGCTTTGTCTTTAGTGTTGTATAGTAAGCGTGCCCGATGTAATACTCGGGAGGCCGTCCATGCTTTGCGTACGGGGGTTATGTCGGAAATTCAAGCCAAGGCGGAAGCACAATGAAGGGCAAGACCACACAGAAGAAGAGGACGTGGAGTGTGAGATTCTCATATGAGCAATTGGCGTAGGACATGGGTCAGTAAGATCTTCAAGAATGCAGTACTAGAAAGAGAGACGAATTTCGAACAGGTAATGGCATCATTGTAGTTGTCGGGTTTGTTTGGCTGTCATCATGTGGCTGCTGATTTATGGATCGAATTTTGTTGTTCCGAAAAGTCGCGGTTTTCACCGAAGGCAGTTAGAGCCGTGGTGCCAGCCAATCAGCGGAAGGGTTTAGCCAATTCCAAACCCAAGAGAAACTTGACCGTCCGACAACCTCAACTTCACCTCCAAAAGCACATTCTCCAGTGCGCACCACGACCCCCTCCCCCTCCCCTCTCCTTCTTCCTGGCTATTGTGCCTTCCTGATTATCCATTGATCAGAGGGTTCTTGATATCATCAGTATGCTGGCACGTACTGTCTCGCGCAGCATGCCCTTCCGGGGTATCGCACGGCAGTCCTTGAACAGAGCATCCACGGTACGCACTTCTCCGATATCTGACGCCCATTGGGCTCAAGATACGAGGGCAATTGTTTTCGAATTTGTCCTGGAGGCTTTTGCAAGGGCTGACCACTGATGAATTGTCCAGCGTGCGTCTTCTTCCGCCGCCGGTGCCGAATCCGCCAGCTCCCCCTTCCACCTCACAGTCACTGCGTCCGTCGCAACCGCCGTCGCCGTCGGATCCGCCGCCTACCTCTATGGACAGGAAGCTTTTGCATCGACCCCTGCTGAAGAAGGGTGAGTGGATTGGTTAGATATTGGTCGGGCTTGAACACCCATTTGTCCTCTCCGTTGCTCCGACCGAATCGTGATCTCAGCAGCCGAGACCTTGATATGGCTGACACATCTGAATTAAAGGTTGCATCCTACCAACTACCCTTGGGAACACGCCAAGTGGAACAAGACCTTCGATCATGCGGCGTGAGTACTCCTAGAACTGGATCGACCCTTCTTTCGAACAAGAGGAAGTTCTTGCTTACATATTGTCCCTCAGCCTCCGTCGTGGTTTCCAGGTCTACCGTGAAGTCTGCGCTTCCTGCCACTCCTTGACTCGTGTTCCCTGGCGTTCGTTCGTTGGTGTCATGCACACCGTCGATGAGATGAAGGCCATGGCTGAGGAGAACGAATACGACACCGAGCCCAACGACCAGGGCGAGATCGAGAAGCGTCCCGGAAAGCTGTCGGACTACATTCCTGCTCCTTACAAGAACGAGGAGGCTGCCCGTGCTGCCAACGGTGGTGCTCTGCCCCCTGATCTTAGCTTGATCGTCAAGGGCCGTCACGGTGGCTGCAACTACATCTTCAGTCTGTTGACTGGTTACCCCGACGAGCCCCCAGCTGGTGCCACCGTCCAGGAGGGCATGAACTTCAACCCCTACTTCCCTGGAACCGGTATGTTTTGGCAATTCCCTATAAATTTTGATTAGTCTAACTCCGTTGTAGCTATTGCCATGGGTCGTGTCCTTTTCGATGGTGTTGTTGAGTACGAGGACGGCACTCCTGCCACCACCTCCCAGATGGCTAAGGACGTTGTTGAGTTTCTCAACTGGGCTGCCGAGCCTGAGATGGACGACCGTAAGAAGATGGGTGTCAAGGCTATTGCCCTCCTTACCGGTCTCTTCGCTGTCAGCGTCTGGGTCAAGCGTTACAAGTGGTCTCCAATCAAGACAAGGAAGATTGTGTACAGCCCCCCTGTCTCCCGGCGCTGAATGATACAACGGACTATATGAATTGCAAAAAGTGAGAGATCGGCGGCCAGAGAACCTTGAAAATAATCGACCCCAACCTTATTAGGTTTGGTCACGTCGCCGTCCCTTCATCAGTCGCTCTTATGTATGGTCTGGACTCTGCTTGTTTTGTTAGATGTTATTCAGGACACCTGTATCTGTACCCTAGATATTTTTCTCCTTTGAAAATCTTGTTTGAAGACCCAATGTCACTATTTCCTTTGTCTACTTTCATATACGAACATGCTTCATTACGCGGGTAGAACACTTTTGCCTAGAGCAAGGCAATTTGCCGATGCTGGCTTCGCCTCGGCAGTTGCCATTGTTGCATTTTCAACAATAGTCGAACAGTTCTAAGGCAGGTATGTAACAAAGGGGGGTCGGGAATTGTACTTAGAAATCTAATGTATTCGGGTCTTGAATCGGTCCTGATTAGATATATAAATTGACAATTAAACCATCTTTCCTATTCTAGAGTTCGTTCACCATCTCCAAAAAGTGGACGAAATATGGTTTCGTAAGAACCCCACATTGCGGTTATTATGATATCCGACAGCTTCATCAACCAATGCGGACTGCGACCATCCGGACCGGCAAGAATCCTTGAGAGTCTGAGCATCAGGAGCATAGCTGGACCCCACGTTACTAGAAATATCGACCTGCCTATCTTTTGACGAACAGTTGTGATACGATATGTTGGTACTCGAGACAGATGCGTTCGGTAAGAGACAGGGAGATTATGTTCGGCTGCCCCTGTGAGGATCAAATTTAGGTAGCGAGCGGATGGCTGAGAGTAGCCAGGCTTCCGCACAGCGGGCCCAGATCGCGGGACGACCGAGTGTGTTCGCTGTGCATAAGCGCGCCGGGATATCTCGTCCAGGTTCGTGACAGGAGCGAGAAGGGTATGTGCCTTGAACGGTTTTGATGCTGGACAGTCAGGAATGGGCTCGGTTGGGTCGTAAGAATCAGCGAATGGATAGCAGTCTATAACGATGTCCTTGTATCCATTCCCGCCTCCTTCTGTCGCTATTATGCGAGCGTAGTCGGTAAGAGTGACCTCGTACACAACACCGATAAGAGGATCATCGGGTAGATAATCATGCTCTCGTTGTGAAATGAGTACCGTCTTTTCTGATGTTAGATCCCCTTCCAAATCATTATCTGTGATATCGGCTGTATCCGTTCCCTTGCATGAGGCGTCGCGGAATTGACTCGCTGCGAAGCAAGGCTCGAGGTACGGCAGTCCAGGGAGATCGAAGGTTAACCGTAATTCAGGCACGATGACGTTGATCTGGGACAGGGGTTTAATGCCTCGCATCCCCAGGAACGTCTTCGAAGCCAGATTTGAGCCATAGGCTAGGTATAGGACGGTTTCCTGTGGAGGATACGGCTCGCTTTGGTCATCGTGTCGACTGAGAACTTTAGGTAGATGTTCGGTAAGGTGTTCGTCTCTCTCGAGGGAATGCTCCGCGACTGACGCTCGCCGTCTGTTAGATGTTGTCTCGGGAAGGTGACAACTCGTCGCTTCGGATGTTGTATTCTTGCTGCGGGCCTCAGGAATCAATTCCCATAACCGCTCGAATGTTCCACGTGTTGATGAGGCTGATGGAACGACGACATCAGAGCCGTCTTCCTTCAGCTGATTTTCAGGATATGATACACCCATTTCAAGATAACCTGCTAATGATCAATTGAATGAAGGAATTGTGATATAGGAAACCTCAGCCGCATAGCGTGTCCGCTACAATTTATGGGTTAGTCAACCTCGTGTCGGGGAATAAGTAGACCAATCATTATGTCGCCTGACTATCATGCTCCTCCTTCCACGTAAACACTTAATGGCCTATTTGTGTCCAAGGATGGATGCTAGAGTCGGGGCGCGGAGCGAACGATTGCCGACTCGGATCGGATCTTTCATGGACCGTGCTTGATTACAATACCAGACAGATCCCATTGGTAATCAAGCTTATGCCTCGTTGACTCTTCTTCTGAGAGAATTGGTACGAATAGCAGTTGTGAACAGTCCGTAAACAATGGATATCGAACCGGGTAAATGATAGTTTAAATAGTATGGAACTTCCAATGAGCTGCGATGGTGCCATCTGCGCTACAAATGTCAAATCTGGGGTTTTATGCTTATGGTGTGTTGCACCTCTTGCGAAGGTTCTTGGCAGAGGGCCCTGGCACTTGCCCTCTTTAGGACGAAAGAACAGTCATCCGTCCAGTAAATCAAGGACTCGTTCTATACGGAGTATGTTTTCTTCCTATTACTCTCACTAATATAGTTCTCAAACAAGATGGTGTTCAACAACTGTGCCCAGAATTTGCAGGGCACACAGGTCACAAACTTAGCGTTTCGTCAGATATTCACACTCTAAATATTGGAAAATTTACAGTAGTTCGGGCGAAAGATGTCCTCTGTAAGATATGGAACCCTTTGATAAATTCTAGTTCTTCTATAATACTAGGATGGCTTTGGTGGATACATAAGTCAAGCTGCTGAAGCTCATGTCTTCTTAATTATAATCAGGCCTGCGACGAGCCAGGCTCTGTTGCGCCTTCCATGGAAACCTCACAGAAACACATTCAGCAGATGTTGTGTCGAACGACTCATAGGACCTCCCAAAGTTGTTTGTAGACTTAAGTTTCCTGTTTGATTGACAGGATCATGTGATGGCACACTCACTTCTATACAAACACACACACCAGTATTCTCTATGACAATTACCCTTATGGAAAGGACTTTTCATTTATAATTTCCTATCAACCCATAAACACAAAATGGAAACGTGTTTCGGCGCAGGTTACGATGATCAAAACCCCGTTTATACGGCAGAGCTAAACTTAGTCACTCGTCTGAGAAGTGCAGCTACAGAAACCGAAGGAGACGTGGGAATACAGTCAGTGCCACGGGATCAAACGTATCCCTATGTTTCATCGTTTAACGGTATGTAGTTTCTCGGGTGATATGGTGGAGCACTTGTTACGCGATGATACCCCTCTAGAGACCAACAACGTCAACGAGATCGAATTGAGCGTTGCAACAATAAAATCCAAAACTCAAAGATCGTCATCGGCTGTGGTGTCTCTGGACAGGGCAGAGGTGGTAGTAAGGAAGTCCAAGCGCATTTCTGAGGCGAGGGCCCGTTCCAACGAATCAGCTGCAACTGCGAGTCAAAATAGGCAACTAATGAGCAGGAATAAGCCAAGCACCTTGTCATTTAACAACAAAAATAACCCCCAGTTGTCTAATACGCAGGAATCGTTGATTTTTCATTCTCGAAGAGCCTATAGAAGGGTATATGCCGCCCATCGTAAGGCAGCCGTCGACTGGGATGAAGACCTGCGCCCGAGCGGCGAGTCAGAACTTAGCAAGGGAGACGAACTTACACCGGTGTCTTCTCCGACTTCTGGAAAAAGATCGGCATTTTATAAGAAACCGGTTATGGGTCAGAAAGGGATCCGCGAGGCAAGCTCTTCTGCTGGGAATCGCCGGAGGCCACTAGCACAAAGTACCGGCGGTGCTATTAAGGAAAGAGGCTGTATATCGAAGGCTGTGTCTTACGACGTGAGCGTCAACAAAGCGATTGAAGTGCCTGGATATAAGCGTGGGCTGAGGAACTTCGAGAATATTGGAATCCGAATTGAAGACCACAGTAGCTCATCGGACAGTGAACATTCCGTCTCTGGAAAATGTGCAACGGATGATGGTAATCTCATTGAGATCTCAGCGAAGGGTGAAACTTCTTGGCTGAAAATCGAAGAGCATAGACAGCATGTGCCAGTGCCTAACCTCGCCGTTCATAGCGGCGACGATCATGGGGATGATGCACACGCTTATGTCACAGATGCTAATGCTTTTGGGCTCTCACAAACACCTCCTAAACCTCGGTTACTAGGGGAAAAGCATATAGGGAGAGGCCAGAGTATTGGTGGAAAGCTCGCTGCAGCTTTCCAACTAGAGGAAGCGTCATCACAATGTAAACGATATCATAACCATGGACACGATGCACCTCCTGATCACAAGAGTCAGAGCAACCCTGAAACAGCGACTTCATCGGCCCCATCCATTGAAGTACTTCCTAGAGAAAAACTACTTGATGAATCAATTCTATCAGAAAATGATGAGGATGAGGATGATCACTATATGGTCCCACGAAGCTCAGATACAGATAGACTGAACCTTTTTATAGGCCAGAAACGCCAGGACGAAGTACGAGAAACAAAGCAAAATAACAGCCAGGAAGTTTTAGGAGAGACCGAGATGATATCGGCTAGCATAGAGACAGTAGCCTTGGGTGACGGGCGATGGGAAATTAAAGCAGGAGCAGATGGGTTCATGTCTCCTACCAATTCGAGACAAAGCCGACGTCATGCTCGACCACGTTACGGAAATACCCCAATTATCCGATCTGATCACAGCAGCCCAATTAGCTCTAGCGAGGCGGCTAAAAGTAAATCGTGCAGCGGAAGCGACGGGCCTGCTCCTGGTCCTGAGAGTTCTGGTATAATGAGAGCAGCTATATCACACCACAGTGTCCCAGTTTTCACCAAATCTCTTCTGCCCCACGACAGTCAACAGGCGCAGGAGCACACTGCGGAGCATCAAAGGACGACACCAAGAAAGAGTATTGTCGATCCAAATGGAAGCCCACGACTCCTATCACATATGGAGAATAAACTTATAATTTCAGATGGTATGGTACATTGCGAAGGCCAATCTGGGCAGCTGACACAGGATGTAAAGCAAAGCCCAGCCAGAAGCATTGTTGATGAGTCTGGCTATGATGGAAGTATTGAAGAGAGTTTCGTTGAAGTGTCCGATGCTAGAAACACGCTGGCTACCACTACGCGTGGTGAGAGCTATGGCGTGCGCATAGGAGATCCGTTCGCACAAGGGCCCATTTTACCAAAGAGCTGTGAGGGCCAGACAAGGAGCGTCCGCCGGAATCTCTTTAGAGCAGCCTCAGAACCCCATAGGCAACACAGCCGAGTTGAGATTGCGAGCCAGGGTCTATATCAGTCCCTGTCGCAAGGAGAGCTGGCCTCTATTGATCCTCCCTGGGATACAGCGGTAACATCGAGCACTCATGGCAAAAACCTCAAAGAGACCAATGGGGATACAAGCCTACAAGCACTCCAAAGGTATACACAGAGCATGTTACTCGATTCTAGTAATGTGAGTCAAATTGTGCATGATACCTAGTAGACCTAGTGCATCTGCTAATTAGGTGAAGCGTCTGAAGCGCGGGTTAGAAACTGAGAAGCAAACAGTCCATAGTGTCTTGGAGACATATCGCCGACAGTGCCACCGCGTACTTGATCAGCTTTTCGAGGCACAAGAAGAACGAATAAACCTATGTAAGCAGCAGATGAACATGATCAGAGATCATCATACAAATGTCTGTCAAGAGTTAATTCATCGCCTGGAAGCCACCGAGCGGTGTGCTCGGAAGAGGACAAACTCGCACTTAGCAAAAAAGCACAAAAGCGCTTGAAGCTAGCTGTCTTCTCAAGGTCTGCAGGGTGCCGACCACGCCCCGAAGGCCCTGTTGCTGCTCCCTAGTTTGGCTGTTTTATTATTATCTTGAAAGAGAACGGTGTGCATCATTGATAACCCAAAGTCATGCTAGCCCTTGTTACTTTCCTGAATGGAGATCATGAGCACAAATGGAAGCTCTGAATTCCACGTAGGTCGTACTGTGCGATGCCTCAGAAGGCACTAGAGAGGATTTGGTGGTAGAACCTGTATCATTATGCTCCCCTGCAAGGATTGGCGTCGATGAGATGAGGTACGCAGTGAAGGACTTGCGGATTTAATTCCGGGTGTTCAATGCTAAGTAGTCAACTTGGCTCCACCCCGTTGGATATACGGAATTAGAGTTGATGTGGGCAGCGAATGATGATCCAGCCAATGGGGTTGACCAACCTGAAGCATGCGCAAGGGTCCGATCGACCGGATTCACGTGCGAGACGTTGACCGATGAGGCAAGTATGACTCGTCACGGGCGCCGACATAGGAGTTCTGTTACCCAAGAAAAAATAGAAAGGTCGTAAGATCTCTTCAAAAAAAAATTCTGAACTCAATTGTGTTTTTTGTCATACCCTTCTCAAGATACCCCGTTCGGAGTTTCATTGCTTCGGACTCTTGTTGCTTTTCCTTAATTGCTCCAAGATACCTAATACCATTTGTCTTCTCTCGGTGCCCCTCTCTACCCCTCTCAACATTTATCAATTGATCTCTGCAAATCTTCCCCCCGCCGCCCAACATGTCTGTGAGTCAATTCTCGGCCACGATTATATCAATTGTCTGAACAGCTACTTAACCAATTGCACAGTTCTTCATCGAAAATCCCAATGTCGGGGATACCAATCATTTGGAGGACTCGAGAAGTAAGTCGATCTCCTGACTGCGCATTATGAAGTCGCATCACTCGGGGAGGGTCGATCGCTAAACGTACGCAGTTCGAGGATACAACCCTCTGACACCCCCCAACCTTCTCCAACATGAGATTTCTATGACAGAGACTTCCAGGCAGACGGTTTTGCAAGCCCGTCAGGAGGCTAGCGCAGTTGTTCATGGCACCGACACCGACAAGCGCCGTCTGCTGGTCGTAGTGGGACCCTGCTCGATTCACGATCCCGAAATGGCCCTTGAATACTGTGACCGTCTTTTAAAACTGAAGGAGAAATACAAGGATGAGCTTTTGATTGTCATGCGCGCCTACCTGGAGAAGCCCCGTACCACTGTTGGCTGGAAGGGTCTTATAAACGACCCCGATATCGACAACAGCTTCAAGATCAACAAGGGTCTGCGCACCTCTCGCCAACTTTTCGTCGACCTGACCAACAAGGGCATGCCCATTGCTAGCGAGATGCTGGACACTATCTCCCCGCAGTTCCTGGCTGACTGTCTCTCCGTTGGTGCGGTTGGCGCGCGGACAACCGAGTCCCAGGTCCACCGTGAGCTGGCTTCTGGTCTTTCCTTCCCCGTTGGATTCAAGAACGGCACCGATGGCTCTTTGGATGTTGCAGTGGATGCCATCGGCTCGGTCAAGCACCCCCATCACTTCCTCTCCGTCACCAAACCTGGTGTTGTCTCCATCGTCGGCACCGTGGGTAACCCCGACTGTTTCGTCATCCTCCGTGGTGGAAAGAAGGGCCCCAACTACGATGCTCAAAGCATCGCCGAGGCCAAGGCCAAACTTTCTGCGCAGGGCATGGAGCCCCGTCTCATGGTGGACTGCAGCCACGGTAACTCGCAAAAGAACCACAAGAACCAGCCCAAGGTGGCTGCTGTGCTCGCGGAACAGATCGCTGCGGGTGAGACCGCAATCATGGGTGTCATGATTGAGAGTAACATCAACGAGGGTATGCTTTCCATTTCCGCTACGAGTGTTGGAGTCCTATTGCTAATTGTTGTCTTACAGGTAACCAGAAGGTCCCGCCTGAGGGCAAGGCCGGCCTCAAGTACGGTGTCAGTATCACCGATGCTTGCATTCACTGGGAGGACACGGAAGCTGTTCTTGAGAACCTCGCCCAGGCCGTTCGTACTCGGAAAGAGAAATTGGCGGTCAATAACTAGATCCACGCAAAAAGCTAAAATTTCGACTTAATTTTCCCAACTGCTTGATTAACCGAGCAGGGCTTATATTTGAGCCATATTCTTCCGGTGTTGGAAAATGGATTGGGCCATGATAGCGTTCTGTGAATAAAAGTACGATTCGGTTTCAATACATGGGATATGTTATACCATTGAACGAACACTCTTCCATCGTAATCAGCTACAACTCCCCCCGCAAGAATAAGCATAAATAATCTGACGATCCTGGATGTTAAGTGCCCCAGATTACTGGGGCACGATGGATCCGACTACTAGTAGCTAATGATAGGACTTAGAAGTTTGTATCTAACCCCGGCATCATTTACCGCAGAAACCAAAGCAAACCCCAGATACTCTCCACTCCATCCTCTCACAATCCCTCTATATACAGAACTCAACATATCTCAACACCATAACAATGCCCACACACCCCTATTACCCTCCCACGGCGGAGATCCCAAACTACATCCCCAACGACAAAAGAACGTTCGAATTAGTCTCAATATTCGCTCTCAGCTGCAGCATAATACTAACAATAACTTACACATTCGTCCTCACCAAGCACCCTCAAATCTCTAAATCCGACCACATAACCACTCTCTAGTTTGTCCTCTTCACGTACACTCCAACACCCCAACCCAACCCAACCCAAAACTAAGAAAGGTAACAATAATACAAAAAAAAAAAAAAAAAAAAAAAAAAAAAAAAAAA